>CM033642.1:89563670-89672633 GCA_019512145.1 Engystomops pustulosus | reverse complement strand
TGATCCAGTGCTCCCATTCTTTGGATGACCCAAAGCTGTGTATTACATACAATTACATACATATTTAAGCCCTATTTTTATGTCTATAGAATTAAAGAGGAATAAAGATTGAACATCAAATCTGAGCCAGTCGGAGATACACGTTTATTGCAAACCCGATTTTTCCAATATTTTCTGTTGTATTTCAACAATAGCAGGTTGCTCCAGGAGATGGCAGAATACTGTTCCTTGTTCACTTTACACCTCAGTACACATGTGTTATAAATAATTTACTATTTCTGCCATGTAACTATCAAATTTTAATACTCTAGGATAAAGGCTGTGGTTAGTGGGGAACACATGACCTGTTGATTTACCACTGAGCCCTAATAAAAATAACTGGTAACAGTAATACACAGTTAAAGGCGTATTCCCATTTCGGCAAATTAATGTCATTGTTTGTAGAATGAAAAGTTATACAATTTTCCAATATAGTTTCTGTATCAATTCCTTACAGTTCTCTAGATCTCTGCTTGCTGTCTTTCCATATAAAGCTTCTATGATTACTTCCAGTGAACAGAAATCTGATCGTGGTCACACAGGTGCACAAGCTCGTTATGTCACAGCTAGTAATCAGAACTGTGTGATATAACCAGCCGTGCACCTGTGTGACCATGGTCAGATTTCTGTCCACTAGAAATAAACAATGAAGCTTTCTATAGAAGGGCAGCAAGCAGAGATGTAGAAAACTGTGAGGAATTGATACAGAAAGTATATAGAAAAATCGTATAACTTTTCATTATACAAACAATAACATTTATTTGCTGAAATGGGAATACCCCTTTAAGAGAGATCTCTATAAAGTAGTATGCAGCATCATGCTAGAAGGAAAGTGGTATAACAGCAAGTGACATCACAAATATTACAGTAGCAGGACTAGTTTTAACCATTCTAAAATCTGCTATCAATAGAGGTAACAGTTACTTTTTCAGATATCCTGAAATCTGCTCTGTGCTTATCTAAGCTGGCTAGTTTCCCTACAGTTTTTTTTCCTGAGCAATGGGCCCCTACAGTGATCAAACCTGTCTATTCATATTGTGGACCTGGGTGTAGCAAACAAACTACATAAGAGGGTGGCACTGCCTTTTGGCTGTAAACCTGTAAGTGGTTTATTGCGCTTCATCTAGTACATCTACAAAAGAGAGCACACGTTCATAACTCGATGCTAGTGCACAGGGGGCGATCCTCGGCCCGAACGCACATGATACGCCGATTGCATGCATTTCCCTGGAAATGCATGTGCGTTCAAGCCGAGGAATGCCACCTATGCGCTAGTGTTGCGTTAAGAATGGACGCCTAGCAGAACGTGCAAACGCGGCCTTAGAGAAGCCTTGCTTTTCAGTAATTGGTAGCATATTAAAGGACACCTGTTAAAATTCCATTGGCAGTCATATTGCTTTAGAAGATGTCTTTTAGAGACAGAGATAAGGCAGCAGCTACACAAACAATGAGGAATAATGTAAATTCTTTTTGGAATGTCAACAGTTTAACCCAGGAAGAGGTACGGCGCCGCCTCGCAACCACTAAATGGGATGTATCAAGAGAGGAATAGATTCTCATGATAAAGACATAGTTTTGCCCTTATACAAATCCCTGGTCAGACCACACATGGAATATTGTGTACAGTTTTGGGCACCAGTGTATAAAAAGTATATAGTAGAGCTTGAACGGGTGCAGAGGAGAGCAACCAGGATTATTAGGGGAATGGGGGAACTAGAATACACTGACAGATTACAAAATTTGGGATTATTCAGTTTAGCAAAAAGACGAGACGACTGAGGGGAGACCTCATTACAATGTACAAATACCTGAACGGACAGTACAAGGATCTCTCCAAAGATCTTTTTATACCTAGACCTGTGACCAGGACAAGGGGGCATGCTCTGCGTCTGGAGGAGAGGCGATTTTACCATCAACACAGACAAAGGTTCTTTACTGTAAGAGCAGTGAGACTATGGAACTCTCTGCCGCAGGAGGTTGTTATGGCGGACTCTATGTACATGTTCAAGAGAGGCCTGGATGCCTGGGTTATGGGGATAAAATATTTATTTAATTCTTAAAGGTTGGACTTGATGGACTTTTCCAGCCTTATGTACTATGATACTATGATAGCTCTGCATGTGCCATCATCATATGGGCTTTCAATGAAGGACCGGGAGGTGGGGGTTGATAGGTTCCAAAACTATAAGGAGAATCAATAAATACTAGGGGTGGGTGCATATAAAACAAGAGTAATTTTCAGTTCAAGCCTGTATATGTTTCCTAGAGATCTTCTTTCCATGTTGTCATGGCCAAATGTAATTACCTAAAAGCTTTTTAAGTGAAACATTGATCATTCAAATGAGTCTACAAAACATTAAAAGCTTCTGATTTACAATAGGTCACTAATTTCAAAAGGGGAAGCAGTTATTGAAAACACTGGGGTTCATTTACAAAGGCCCTTGTTTCAGTTTCTTTAAGATTTTGCATTATTTTAGGTGCAAACTGCTTGCACAGGTATTTAAAAAGTGTCTGCAGCACAAATGTGTTGCATGCGACCCTTTTGTGGAGCACTGCACTATAGGCAATACATATTAGGGAGGTTTCCGTTGCTCAGTCGGACCGTGCGCCAGATTTAACATAAAACCTATCTACAAAAAAGCCATTCCAACCAAAAAAATGAAGTATGGTTATATCTTTATTACAAATCAAAAAAATGACAAACAATTAAAAACAAGAAGAACAGGCTGGTCACATAGAAGGGGAAGCAGAGACACTACACAAAATCAGACAAATCTTGCAGGGTGGTAAATGGGGATAAGTGCTAACCTCTGATAAGAGGTGTGCCTGGAAGGGTATATTATGAATCCAAAAAGGGGAAATAATCCTGAAATCAATTTACAATGTTTAAAGTGCATAGTGCCTGTACAAAATAGGAGGAAGTATATCTTTATCTCAAAGCACATGGATTCATTGTGTCTTACCATGAATGCAGGCACATATATTAATCATGAAGACAGTAAAATAACCATATTGCACATACCCATTGTAGTTAGGTCGCCTGCCGTCTGACACAAAAGCCCCGACGCGCGTTTCGGCGCTAGCCTTCGTCTGACCCCCAGGGAGGTAGTCAGGGATTCCATACTTTGGATCTCCCGTAAAAATTACGACATCAAGCATCTTGCAGCTTTGAGAATGTGTAGGCTTATTTTAGTGGCTCTCCTAGCCATGGATTGAGGAGGAACATTTATTTTGTTTTTTGCCTGGTACCATCAATCTTCCCCATTAGACCCAGGTGTTTTTAAATTAGCAGGAGACTGCATATAGTGGCTGCCTACTTCTTCTCAGAAAACTTCTGAGACTGCATGGAACAGTGAGTATTCAAGTCCTGTTCACACATGGTGAGCATTTTAGTCCTGTTCACATGGTGAGATGTTGCATGGCGTCTGCTGCTTCTGTGGTGCGGAACTGGTGGGTACCCGCATAGCAATGGAGTCTATGCCTGACAGTATGGGTGCTGGAGGGCAACTGGGTCTTGGTCCCTGCTGGTGCTGTGTGGCAGCGGCGGTGGATGCCATGTGATGCCGCACACAATAGCGTAGGGACCCACTACAACGAGGTCACCGTGAAGTGCGCTTATGCAATTTGATCAAAATGTAACTAAGAACCTCAAGTTTGTTTTGTAAATGTAGCCTAGAATAAAACATTGGGTAGTGTGTGGATGTGCGGTCCAGTTCTTTTCTCTCCCAAAGTTTAGCGCTGCTACACTGTAGCACTTGGAGCTCCGATCGCGTGCAGGCTTGATGCTGCAGTCACTGCCTCCTGGACGGCTTCCTCATGAATACAACGGACCACTGAAGGATATGGCTGGTGATCGGACTGATAAGTGCCACCGTGATGTTGACAGTGGTCTTAATGGAAGAGGGCTAGGGACAGTTTTGCATTAGTATGTAAAGCTAGTCTTGTTAGCTGACAGGTGTCCTCACCATGCACTAATGCGGAAGAGAAGTGAAGGAAGAGAAGAATGCTGCAGGGGAACGAGGAAGGTGAGTATTGTTTTGTTTTTTGACAGAGTTCCACTGGGAAAGGGGGCATTAGAAGTAGAGGGTGGGGGCAGCTAAAGGAAACGAGACATGGGATAGGGGCATGCTGCGGGAAAGGGGACAATGTATGTCGGGGGGGGGGGGGACTTTTTCAGGAAATGGGACAATATAAACTAGGCACACAGGGAGTGATGGTGGGGCACGCAAACATACATTTTTGGCTATAAAACTATGGCACCAGACTGCATCACCCCACCCACCGTTTCCTGGAGAAAATTTATTTTTATAGCCGGTCCCTGGGCAAAATAAGGTTGGGGACCACTGCTTTAAAGGATATGGATTGAAGTAAGAAGCATCTTAATCATATGAGTCCCAGGAAGAATCTCTGGTTCGAGGTCTTCACCTCTTCTGCTGTGACTCCTGTTCTGTGGCTGTAACAGTGGTGGGAAGAGTAAATCCCAGTTTTACACCCTTGGGACTGTCAAACCCCAGATGTTGCATGGAGTGTTCTATCTTTTCTACCAGACAGAGCAAAAGAAAAGTTCCATGTTTAAGAAATGTTGTTATCACTGAACACATTCAGTATCAGTCACATAATCCTCCTCTTTTGTAGGGTGATCCAAGATAAGTCTTGATATAGCTGCACCTCACAGCCGATAAAAGTACAAAGTTAGATGCACAGCAGATAATGTCCCGTGGATTTATCATGGAGCATTTAGGTCTCCATGGGCTCTGTCGAGATTAACTTTTGTTCCTGGCTCCTCCAGTATTGTTGAAAATAAGGTTTGAAGCGTGGGTCGCACATCCTCTTTGCCCTCTACTGCGGACAGACCACTCACCCGGATGTTGTTACGTCTGCCCCAGTTGTCTAGTTCCTCCGGGTGTCTAACTATATCCTGAAGAATAGAGGATGGAAGTATAGGGCATGCTATGTTTATGAAATCTTGAATCCGCCTGCTCCACTTCCAGAGTGTCAATTTTCTGTGCCATTTCTCACTTGCAAAATTTCGGATTTAAAAGCTTCTTTGACTTCAGCAATTAAAGACTTAATGTCCACCTTAGTGGATTTTGAAGGTGAATATACGAGAACAGTTCACGTGCCAGTGGCTTTATGTATGTCATATGCACGGTGCTGTGCGGCTCAGTGCCTATGAGTTCATCTGGTGGATGCGGTAGGGGGACAACCGGGACCCTTGGTGTAAAATCCCCTGGTTGTAGCTGCTTGGTGGCCCTTGGGGGTAGAGCATGGTGTGTCTGCCCCATCATGTGGCTGGTCTCAGCCACTGAGGGGTTGTTCTAGTCTGGAGGGTGGAGGGGGCTGTGGCCCTGCAGGGTTGGTACAGTCTATCAGGGGAGCCTGCTCACCAGCATTCCTCCACCCATTAACATTAGCTAAATGTACATCATGTATGTATCTGATCACATGAAATCATGCATCCATGGAAGCATAGAGAGGCATAGAAGTCAATGGAGTATGCAGTGATATCATGTGATACATAAATGGAGTAGTTAATGTTACAGGGTCAAGGACCTCAGATGAAATCTCCCTGGTCATATGACATGAAGTGCTGAATGATGAAGATGGAATATCGATAGGAGGTGCGGGCCGAGCGGGGCACGTCCCCCCTGATATCAGTTTTGATAACATAAAGTTGATTTTCTGGGGATGTGAGGGAAACAAATTTTAGCTAAAAGAAGGCTGGCAATTAGTTAACAGGGCTCTATGGGTACCTTCACTAGCTGTATTTGTGAAAAATATTTTGACAGATTCCCTTTAATAATAATCATGTTTATTTAAAAATGGATAAGGACACTTACCTTCTTTAGCTTGGTATAATTTGAATATCACTTAGTATCTATGAAGTACACCATATGATGTGTTTTTTATTTTTTAAATAATTCTGTATGTGTATTAGGCAGATCAAATTTTTTTACTTTTTTTTTTAAATTTTCCATTATTTACAGAACAGGAAAGTGTAATGTATTTATGTGTATTTTTTAATAGGCTCTCTACTTCAAGATATATAAAAAGGCATTTTATTCTTAAAATTCTTCTGACATTCTGAGGAAATGTAGATTAATAAAATGTGCCTGTACTTGCCACAAAAACACATTGTTTATAAAAAATAGCCATGCTCTGCATAACTGAATGTCACCGGGATTTATTTTTCTGCAACAGGAATTATTATTCATAATACTTAGAAGTAAGTAAAATGTTACATGAATAAATATGGGGTTGGGGGTAAAAGACATAGCACAACTAATAAATCAATCATCAAAATAAGATTTCTGTGCAAGAATCTGTTATATATGCATACAACCTGCATCCACACCGATTAGCTATTAACCACTCAATATCTGTCTAGACTGTCAATTCTGGTTCGAAGACCTTACTCTGGGGTTTAATAGAGTAGGTAACAGAAGATCTGTAACAACATTTGGGTAGGTGGAACATGTGTAAGTAGCATTAGCCAAGATTTTTCCAGTAAAGGCAGTCCCTGGGTCACATGTAGGATAGGAAATGTAGATTTGCACCCAAGTTGAATTTGTATTTAAGTTGGCACACTTGTAAGTGTAACTCCAGACAAAGATTTTTAAATCTCTGTGACAAATTGAAGAAAAAAAGAATTAGCAATAAAGCTTAATTGGAGACACCATTCACACCTCGTATAACCATTGTAACCTGGGGCCAAACTTCAGTAAATTACCAGCATCCAAAAGAGCTTGACCAGAGATCACAAAAGGGTAGAGGTCCGATTAGGGGTCGTCTGTAAGTTGGGTTTCCTTAGGTTGGAGACTTCCTGTAGTACATAGTCCAAAGCCTCACATAACCTCTGTCTGTTTGCCCCTTTATATCTCTTTCCCAGGTAAGTAGGGCACCCCCATTCAGGCATCGACACGTTCCAATTTAAAATATGTGGTTGAAGATCAGCCACCTTTTCCATTGCTCCATGGTGCAGTTCTGATTCTCACAAGTCCATTATAAACACTTCTGACACTGAAGAAATTTCTGCATGCGGTTATGTATCCCCATACAAGGCAAACTGCAATATACTGTGTATTGTGGTACCTTTCTACCAGCAAGCATGCTTTCAACTACATGAATCTTTTTTATTAAATCTTTCACCTGTTAGCCTTAAAGGAAAGCTTTAAAGAGGACCTGTCACCCCATTTATCGGCACTAGGAGCTGCTTACTAAAGTAAGCAGCTCCTAGTGCTTGAACAAACGCCGCAATGTTAGAGTGATAGCGTTACCGGAAACCTCCGGTAGCGCTATCTAACACTGCGGCAGGGTATAGTGTAATTGTCGGACAGCTCGCAAAGCTGTCTGACGTATTCATGAGGGGGCGGGGTTGGGGCGTGACTAGGGGCGGTGACTGCCGCCTAGCGCGTGGCAGTCAATGCCGGCCTATGGAGCGAGCAGGGCCCCCTCATGAATACATGTTTTTTCCGGTTTCCGCTAACGCTATCACTCTAACACTGTGGCGTTTGATCAAGCACTTACTTTAGTAAGCAGCTCCTAGTGCCGATAAATGGGGTGACAGGTCCTCTTTAAGGTAAATTTATCACGCTATACTGACCCAAGCATGTGCAGCATGTTGACCTTCCTATGCTGCCCCATATTAGCTTACTGTTGCTGAAAAGGCAAGTTATAAGCTTTTACTGCCTTAGACATATCATCCTTTGTGAGGCATGATGGGCATGACCCTAACTGTTTGTTATTAGCATAATGCCCTCATCGAACCAAATGTTTACTAATTTTGTTTGATGACTGCAGGACTACATGTAGCTATTCCCCGTATTAAAGGAGATTTTACTTTGAGCTAATAATTGATATTGTTTGAGTATGGAAAAGTTATACAACTTTCCAAAAATACTTTTTGTATCAATTTTTCAATGTTCTATAGATCTCTGCTTGCTGTCGTTCAGAAACCTTCAATGTTTACTTCCTGTATTATAAAACATCGCTTCCGGCAAAGCTGCCGGCGGCTTCAAAAAGATGGCGGCGCATAGGCTTGTTGGAGATCGTTGTTCCCTGTGACGTAATCGGGGAGCGTCGATCAGTTTCCATGACAGCCTCGGGTCTTCTCGAGGCTGTCTGGATTTAACCCATTCATTACTATGTGCCAACTGCACATTGTAATGTATGAGAATGAAAATCCCCACATACTGTCATACCGTAGTATGGCACTATATGGTAGGATCAATCAGACAACCTAGGGTTAAAGTAACCTAGGGAGTCTGAAAAATAGTAAAAGTAAAAATTAAAAGAAAAGTTTAAAAAAATTTGAATTAAAAAAATCTAAAATTCTAAATCATAAACACATTAGTTATCACCCCATCCGTAAAAGCCCCGATCCATCAAAATATAATAACGGTTTTTCACTGAGTTTAACCCTGTAACGAAAAATAGCGCCTGAATTTGAAACTGGCACTTTTTTGCCATTTTGAAAAATATTTAATATTCAATAAAAAGTGATCAGAAGGTCGTATGGCCATAAAAATGCTAGCATTGAAAACTTCATCAAAAGTTGCAAAAGGGGTTTCTTTATAATTTAATATCAATTATAAGTTATGTAGGGGTCGCAGTGCATATTTTATAAATGCAGGAGTCTAGCATACAGTATGTTGATAGGGGTATAGCTGATATATGCAGGGGGCACCTTGTGATCTGTTTTGTTGTTAGGGATATACTAAATATATGTGGGGGCACAGAATAGCAAATTGTGTTGTGAGGAATATATCTCATTAAGGAGCACAGTGTGGGACATAGCTGCTATGCAGGGGATATTATACTGTAAATAAATTAATAATACCATATTTACAAAAAATGTGCTGAAAAACTCAAACTCAACTTGTAATAAAGAAAAAAAAAAGTCAAAAGTCAAAACTCACCTTTCCGGCACTCCCCGCAGGTCTGCTTTTGATTGGTCACCAGCTTGTGTGCCGAATCGTCACATGGACCTGCCGCTGCCGGACCAAAGAAGAGAAGACCTGCGGGGTCGCCGGAAAGGTGAGTTTTGACTTTGTTTTTTATAGGAATTGGGCAAACCGGGGGTAGCTGACTACAGGGACAGGGGGCTGATTATATTGGGGGAATGCTGGCTTACTATAGGGGCAGGGGGCTGGGTAACTACAGGGTTAAGAGGGCTGGCTAACTAGAGGGGCAAATGGGCTGGCTAACTGCAGTGGCAAATAGGCTGGGTATCTACAGGGGCAAATGGGCTGGCTATATACAAGGGAAGGGGGTTGGCTAACTACAGAGGAAGGGGGCTGGCTAACTACAAGGGAAGGGGGCTGATTATATTGGGGAATGCTGGCTGACTATAGGGACAGGGAGATGGCTATCTACTGGGGTAGGGGGCTGGCTAACTACTGGGGCAGGGGGCTGAATATATACTTGGGCAGGGGCCTCGGCTAATATTCAGGTCGGCTTGTACTTGATCATATGCTGTAACTATAAATTTTAGAGGTGTGGTATGGAGACGTGCACTAAGGAACTGAAGATACCTGGGTAGCCAATTCAACTGCAAGGAAAAGTTGTCATCAAAGCAGCACAATTTTCATGAGTACGTTTCTAGATACATTTTATACCTGTGATAAGTCATTCAGTCATTGAGTGACCTTCCATTGTGTGATACAATGATAGATTTCAATTACTGTGTGCAAGGGTGACCCACCACTGCCAGATCACTATTTTAGGACATTGTGGAATGTCCATTAGATAGATGGACCAAGTACTTTGCATTTCTACATGTCTGTACCTTTTCTCTGCTAGAGAAGTCCACCCCATTTTTCCTCCTAAAATACACCCTCAGTGTATCCTTCTTGTAAGGAGTAAGATGGGGTGAGGGCACAACTTAACCCTGGCAGTAGGTCATCACCATGTGCTGGCAGGTTCTGTGACCTTCACATGCACCATGGCAGTAAGCTAAGGCTGCTGCCACTCTTCATGTATACCAGGGGGGCAGTATGTACAGGCGGGCACTTACCTCTACACCCAGCCTCTGCTTCATGACCAGCGCCGCGCACAGGTACCCGCTCCTGCCCACAAACAGCTCGTCCGAGCCGCACTCCAGGAAGCCGAGCGGGACGCAGATGTCGCTCAGCGCCCGGAACCTGTCCAGCACCTGGGTGAAGTCCGCCCGTCCCAGCGCCTTGTAGATCATAGCGGCCACCGCGTACACCCCCGCGCCACCCAGCAGGAAGGAGGCGCGGGTCTCCCGGTCCTGCTCCCGGTCATAGTACAGCACACAAGACTCTATGATGGAGCCTGCCCGGCGCAGGTACTTGTCTCTGTGGGCGCTGAATAAGGGGCACTGGGAGACGTGGTAGAGCATGTATGCCACCCCGGCTAGCCCCCCGTACAGCCCGCCTTCCTGCCCTCCCTGTGCCGGCAGCTTCTCCAGGATGCGCTCCACCGTCTTGAGGATGAGCGGAGCCCCCAGATCACTGCTCTGGCCGGACAGCAAGCTGCCTTTGTAGTCGGAGAAGCGGTTGGTGAAGCAGCGCTTGTTCTCCATTGCTGTGTGGGTACTGATGTGCCAGGCAGGAGGCTGCAGCAATGTGCACACACAGGCCAGTGACAGCTAGGAGAACCTGTGTCAGGAGCGGGGAGGAGCGCAGGAGGGGGAGACCACCACGATTCACACACAATGTCAGTCATCTTTCCTGCGGGGGTCACAGCGAGGGGCGGATTGGGAACATGGAACCTGTCACCAGATTTTGCCCCACCAAACTAACATTACCCTCATGCAGGGCTCCGGTGTCTGTGACAATTTTGGTCCTGGCTCCACAATAAATTAAACAATTTCTAAATTTCCTTTAAATATCAGTTCCATTCCTGATATAAGAATTAAGAAACTTTTTCAGGAAATGGGACAATAACTAGACACACAGGGAGTGATGGTGGGGCACGCAAACATACATTTTTCGCTATAAAACTAGGCACACAGCATTCACCCCACCCACCCGTTCCTGGAGAAATTTATTTTTATAGCCGGTCCCTGGGCAAATAAGGTTGGGGACCAATGCTTTAAAGGATATGGATTGAAGTAAGAAGTGTCTTAATCATATGTGTCCCAGGAAGATCCTGGGCGAGGTCTTCACCTCTTACTGCTGTGACTCCGATTCTGTGCTGTAACACGTGGTGGGAAGATGTAAATCCCAGTTTTAACCCCTTGGGACTGTCAAATCCCAGATGTTGCATGGAGTGTTCTAATCTTTTCTACCAGACGAGCAAAAGAAAAGTTCCATGTTTAAGAAATGTTGTTATCACGGAAACACATTCAGTATCAGTCACATAATCCTCCTCTTTTGTAGGGTGATCCACGATAAGTCTTGATTGGCTGCACCTCACAGCCGCATAACGTACAAAGTTAGTGCACAGCGATATGTCCCGTGGATTTATCATGGAGCATTTGGTCTCCATGGGCTCTGTCGAGATTAACTTTGTTCGGGCTGGCTCCTCCATATTGTTGGAAAACTAAGGTTTGAAGCGTGGGTCCGCACATCCTCTTTGCCCTTACTTGCGGACAGATACACTCACCGGATGTGTTACGTCTGCCCCAGTTGTCTAGTTCTCCGGGTGTCTAACTATAATCCTGAAGAATAGAGGATGGACGTATAGGGCAGCTATGTTTATGAAATCTAACATCTTGAATCCGCCTGCTCCCTTCCAGATGTCATTTCTGCGCATTTCTCACTTGCAAAAATTTCGGATTTAAAAGCTTCTTTGACTTCAGCAATTAAAGACTTAATGTCCACCTTAGTAGGGCTGATTTTGAAGGTGAATATACCAGAAAGTTCAAGTGCCAGTGGCTTTATGTATGTCCTATGCACGGTGCTGTGCGAGCTCAGTGTCCTATAGTTCATCTGGTGATGCGGTAGGGGGACAAACCGGGGACCCTTGTTGTAAAATCCCCTGGGTGTAGCTGCTTGGTGGCTTGGGGTAGAGCATGTGTGTCTGCCCCATCATGTGGCTGGTCTCAGCCACGTGAGGGGGTTCTAGTTGGAGGGGGAGGGGCTGGGCCTGCAGGGTTTGTACAGTCTATCGGGGCCTGCTCACCAGCATTCCACCCTTAACATTAGCTAAATGTACATCATGTATGTATTGATCACATGAAATCATGCATCCATGGAAGCATAAGAGCGATAGAAGTTCAATGGAGTATGCATGTATCATGTGATAATAAATGGAGTGAGTTAAGTTACAGGGTCAGGACCTCAGATGAAATCTCCTGGTCATATGAATGAAGTGCTGAATGATGAAGATGGATATCGTTAGGAGGTGCGGGCCGAGCGGGGCCGTCCCCCCTGATATCAGTTTTGATAAATAAAGTTGATTTTCTGGGATGTGAGGGAAACAATTTTAGCTAAAAGAAGACTGGCATAGTTAACGGGCTCTATGTGGTACCTTCACTAGCTGTATTTGTGAAAATATTTTGACAGATTCCCTTTAATAATAATCATGTTTATTTAAAAAGGATAAGGACACTTACTTCTTAGCTTGGTATAAATTTGAATATCATTTAGTATCTATGAAGTAACACATATGATGTGTTTTTATTTTTTAAATAATTCTGTATGTGTATTAGGCAGATCAAATTTTTTTTTACTTTTTTTTAAATTTTCCATTATTACAGAACAGGAAGTGAATGTATTTTATGTGTATTTTTTTAGCTGTCTACTAAGAATATAAAAAGGCATTTTATTCTTAATATTCTTCTGACATTCTGAGGAATGTAGTATTAATAAAATGTGCCTGTACTTGCCACAAAACACATTGTTATAAAAAATAGCCATGCTCGCATACTGAATGTCACCGGAGTTATTTTTCTGCAACAGGAATTATTATTCATATACTTAGAAGTAAGTAAAATGTTACATGAATAATATGGGGTTGGGGGTAAAAGACATAGCCAACTAATAAATCAATGATCAAAATAAGATTTGTGGCAGAATCTGTTATAGTATGATACAACCTGATCCACACGATTAGCTATTAACCACTCAATTCTATCTAGACTGTCCAATTCTGGTTCGAAGATTTACTCTGGGGTTTAATAGAGTAGGTAACAGAGATCTGTAACAAGCATTTGGGTAGGTGGAACATGTGTAAGTAGCATTAGCCAAGATTTTTCCAGTAAGGCAGTCCCTGGGTCACATGTAGGATAGGAAATGTAGATTTCTACACCTAAGTTGAATTTGTATTTAAGTTGGAACACTTGTAAGTGTAACTCCAGACAAAGATTTTTAATTCTCTGTGACAAATTGAAGAAAAAAAGAATTAGCAATAAAGCTTATTGGAGACACATCACACCCGTATAACCATTGTAACCTGGGCCAAATTCAGTAAATTACAGACATCCAAAGAGCTTGACCAGAGATCACAAAAGGGTAGAGGTCCGATAGGGGTCGTCTGTAAGTTGGGTTTCCTAGGTTGGACTTTCTGTAGTACATAGTCCAAAGCCTCACATAACCTCTGTCTGTTTGCCCCTTTATATCTCTTTCCCAGGTAGCAGGCACCCCCATAGGCATCGACACGTTCCAATTTAAATATGTGGTTGAAGATAACCACCTTTCTATTGCTCCATGGTGCAGTTCTGATTCTCACAAGTCCATTATAAACACTTCTGACACTGAAGAATTTTCTGCATGCGGTTATGTATCCCCATACAAGGCAAACTGCAAATACTGGTGTATTGTGGTACCTTTCTATCAGAAGCATGCTTTTCAACTACCTGAATTTTTTTATTAAATCTTTCACCTGTTAGCCTTAAAGGAAAGCTTTAAAGAGGACCTGTCAACCCATTTATCGGCACTAGGAGGCTGCTTACTAAAGTAAGCGCTCCTAGTGCTTGAACAAACGCCGCAATGTTAGAGTGATAGCGTTACCGAAAACCTCCGGTAGCGCTATCTAACACTGCGGCAGGGTATAGTGTAATTGTCGGACAGCTCGCAAAGCTGTCTGCGTATTCATGAGGGGGCGGGGTTGGGTGTGACTAGGGGCGGTGACTGCCGCCTAGCGCGTGGCAGTCAATGCCGTGCCTTGGAGCGAGCAGGGCCCCTCATGAATACATGTTTTTTTTCCGGTTTCGCCTAACCTATCACTCTAACACTGTCGTTTGATCAAGCACTTACTTTAGTAAGCAGACTCCGTGGCCGATAAATGGGGGTGACAGTTCCTCTTAAGGTAAATTTATCACGCTATACTGACCCAGCATGTGCAGCATGTTGACCTTCCTATGCTGCTCCTATTAGCTTACTGTTGCTGAAAAGGCAAGTTATAAGCTTTTACTGCACTTGACATTATCATCCTTTGTGAGGCATGATGGGCATGACCTAACTGTGTTATTAGCATAATGCCCTCATCGAACCAAATGTTTACTAATTTTGTTTTGATGACTGCAGGACTACATGTAGCTTTCCCCTTTAAAGGAGATTTTGCCTTTGAGCTAATAATTGAGATTGTTTGAGTATGAAAAGTTTACAACTTTCCAAAAATACTTTTTGTATCAATTTTTCAATGTTCTATAGATCTCTGCTTGCTGTCGTTCAGAAACCTTCAATTTATTTCCTGTATTATAAAAACTCGCTTCCTGGCAAAGCTGCCGGCGGCTTCAAAAAGATGGCGGCGTATGGCTGGTTGGAGATCGTTTACCGTGATGTAATCGGGGAGCGTCGATCAGTTTTCCATGCAGCCTCGGGTTTCTCGCGGCTGTCTGGTATTTAACCCATTCATTACTATGTGCCAACTGCACATTGTACTTATGAGAATGAAAATCCACATACTGTCTACCGTAGTATGGCACTATATGGTAGATCAATCAGACAACCTAGGGTTAAAGTACCTAGGGAGTCTGAAAATAGTAAAAGTAAAAATTAAAAGAAAAGTTTAAAAAAATTTGAATAAAAAATCTAAATTCTAAATCATAAACACATAGTTATAACCCCATCCGTAAAGCCCGATCCATCAAAATATAATAACCGGTTTTTCACTGAGTTTAACCCTGTAACGAAAAATAGCGCCTGAATTTGAAACTGGCACTTTTTTTGCCATTTGAAAAATATTTAATATTCAATAAAAAGTGATCAAAGGTCGTATGGCCATAAAAATGCTAGCATTGAAAACTTCATCAAAGTCGTACAAGGGGTTTCTTTATAATTTAATATCATTATTAGTTATGTATGGGTCGCAGTGCCATATTTTATAAATGCAGGAGTTAGCTACAGTATGTTGATAGGGGTATAGCTGATTATGCAGGGGGCACCTTGTGATCTGTTTTGTTGTTGGGATATACTAAATATATGTGGGGGCACAGAAGCAAAGTGTTTGTGAGGAATTATCTCATTAAGGAGCACAGTGTGGGACATAGCTGCTAGCGCGGATATTATACTGTAAATAAATTAATAATACCATATTTACAAAAAATGTGGTGAAAAACTCAAACTCAACTGTAATAAAGAAAAAAAAAGTCAAAAGTCAAAACTCACAACTTTCGGCACTCCCCGCAGGCTGCTTTTGATTGGTCACCAGCTTGTGTGCCGAATCGTCACATGGACTGCCGCTGCCGGGACCAAAGAAGAGAAGACCTGCAGGGTCGCCGGAAAGGTGAGTTTTGACTTGTTTTTATAGAATTGGGCAAACCGGGGGTAGCTGACTACAGGGACAGGGGGCTGTTATATTGGGGAATGCTGGCTTACTATAGGGCAGGGGGCTGGGTAACTACAGGTTAAGAGGGCTGGCTAACTAGAGGGGCAAATGGCTGGCTAACTGCAGTGTGCATGCAACTACAAGGGAAGAGGGCGGATTATATTGGGAATGCTGGCTGACTATAGGGACAGGGAGAAGGCTATCTTACTGGGGTAGGGGGCGGCTAACTACTGGGGCAGGGGGCTGAATATATAATTGGGCAGGGTGCCTCGGCTCTATTCAGGCTCGGCGGTACTTGATCATATGCTGTAACTATAAATTTAGAGGTGTGGTATGGAGACGTGCACTAAGGAACTGAAGATACGGGTAGCCAATTCAGAAGGAAAAGTTGTCATCAAAGCAGCACAATTTTCAGAGTACGTTTCTATACAATTTTTATACCTGTGATAAGTCATTCAGTCATTGAGTGTGACCTTCCATGTGTGATACAATGATAGATTTCAATCACGTGCAAGGGTGACCCACCACAGCCAGATCACTATTTTAGGACATTGTGGAATGTCCATTAGATAGATGGACCAAGTACTTTGCATTTCTACATGTCTGTACCTTTTCTCTGCTAGAGAAGAAGTCACCCCCATTTTTCCTCCTAAATTCACCCTCAGTGTATCCTTCTTGTAAGGAGTAAGATGGGTGAGGGCACAACTTAACCCTGGCAGTAGGTATCACCATGTGCTGGCAGGCTCTGTGACCTTCACATGCACCATGGCAGTAAGCTAAGGATGCGGCCACTCTTCATGTTACCAGGGGGCAGTAGTACAGGCGGGCACTTACCTCTACACCCAGCCTTGCTTCATGACCAGCCGACCGCGCACAGGTACCCGCTCCTGCCCACAAACAGCTCGTCCGAGCCGCACTCCAGGAAGCCGAGCGGGACGCAGATGTCGCTCGCGCCGCGAACCTGTCCAGCACCTGAGTGAAGTCCGCCCGTCCCAGCGCCTTGTAGATCATAGCGGCCACCAGCGCTACACCCCCGCGCTCCACCCAGCAGGAGGAGGCGCGGGTCTCCCGGTCCTGCTCCGGTCAAGTTTACAGCTACGCAAGACTCTATGATGGAGTCTGCCCGGCGCAGTACTTGCTCTGTGGGCGCTGAATAAGGGCCGGGGACGTGGTAGAGCATGTAT
Organism: Engystomops pustulosus; assembly: GCA_019512145.1. Classification (NCBI taxonomy): domain Eukaryota; kingdom Metazoa; phylum Chordata; class Amphibia; order Anura; family Leptodactylidae; genus Engystomops; species Engystomops pustulosus. The sequence continues at coordinate 89,655,732 of CM033642.1, read as the reverse complement.
GCCACCCGGCTAGCCCCCCCCGTACAGCCCGCCTTCCTGCCCTCCTGTGCCGGCAGCTTCTCCAGGACGCGCTCCACCGTCTTGAGATGAGCGGAAGCCCCAGATCACTGCTCTGGCCGGACAGCAGGCTGCCTTGTAGTCGGAGAAAGCGGTTGGTGAAGCAGACGCTTGTTCTCCATTGTGTGTGGTACTGATGTGCCTAGGCAGGAGGCTGCAGATGTGCACACACAGGCCAGTGACAGCTAGGAGAAACCTGTGTCAGGAGCGGGGAGGAGACGCTCAGGAGGGGGAGACCACCACGATTCCACACAATGTCAGTCATCTTTCCTGCGGGGGTCACAGCGAGGGGCGGATTGGGAACATGGACCGGTCACCAGATTTTGCCCCACCAAACTAACATTACCTCATGCAGGGCTCCGGTGTCTGTGATTAACAATTTCTAAAATTTCCTTTAAATATCAGTTCCATTCCTGATATAAGAATTAAGACCAAGAGTGTGCAACATACAGGGGCAAACTGGCCATTGAAACGCCCCCCCCCCCCCCCCTTTATACACTCACCGGCCACTTTATAGGTACACTGTCCAACTGCTCGTTAACATTAATTTCTAATCAGCAATCCATCCATCTGCGGCAACTCAGTGCATTTAGGCATGTAGACATGGTCAAGACAATTCCTGCAGTTCAAACCGAGCATCAGTATGGGGAAGAAAGGGGATTTGAGTGCCTTGAACGTGGCATGGTTGTTGGTGCCGAAGGACTGGTCTGGATTTTCAGAACTGCTGATCTACTGGGATTTTCGCGCACAACCATCTCTAGGGTTTACAGAGAATGGTCCCGAAAAGAAAAAAACATCCAGTGAGCGTAAGTTCTGTGGGCGGAATACTTGTTGATGCCAGAGGTCAGAGTAGAATGGGCAGACTGGTTCGAGCTGATAGAAAGGCAACAGTGACTCTCAAATCGCACCCCTTACAACAAGGTGCAGCAAGTACGATGGGCTACAGCAGCAGAAGACCACACGGCGTGCCACTCCTTTCCAGCTAAGAACAGGAAACTGAGCTACAATTTGCACAAGCTCATCGAAATTGGACAGTAGAAGATTGGAAAAAGTGTGCCTGGTCTGATGAAGTCTCGATTACTGCTGCGACATTCGGATGGTAGGGTCAGAATTTGGCGTCAACAACATGAAAGCATGGATCCATCCTGCCTTGTATCAACGGTTCAGGCTGGTGGTGGTGGTGTCATGGTGTGGGGAATATTTTCTAGGCACTCTTTGGGCCCCTTGGTACCAATTGAGCATCGTTGCAACGCCACAGCCTACCTGAGTATTGTTGGTGACTATGTCCATCCCTTTATGACCACAATGTACCCAACATCTAATGGCTACTTTCAGCAGGATAATGCGCCATGTCATAAAGCTGGAATCATCTCAGACTGGTTTCTTGAACATGACAATGAGTTCACTGTACTCAAATGGCCTCCACAGTCACCAGATCTCAATCCAATAGAGCATCTTTGGGATGTGGTGGAATGGGAGATTTGCATCATGGATGTGCAGCCGACAAATCTGCGGCAACAGTGTGATGCCATCATGTCAATATGGACCAAAATCTCTGAGGAATGCTTCCAGCACCTTGTTGAATCTATGCCATGAAGAATTGAGGCAGTTCTGAAGGCAAAAGGGGGTCCAACCCGTTACTAGCATGGTGTACCTAATAAAGTGGCCGGTGAGTGTATAAGTTTAATTTACATTACCTGCAGAGTAGCCTCCAGGTTTAAGTAGGCCCCTGGGTGACAGAGCCTTAGTGGGCCCCTTTTCAGTAAACTCACATTCCGACGCCACATTGCCTCCCCTGGGTAGTCACATTGTCCACCCTCCCCAGTAGCCACACTGCCCTCCCATAGCCACACTGTCCTCACCCCCCCATAAGTCACACTGTCCTCACTGTGGGAAATTGAAAGCTGAGCTCTGATTGGTTGCCACGGGCAACTAATACAGTTCTGCTCTAAGAGACCTATGATAAATCCCCCCCCATAGTGTTTAAATCTAGACAGGATAGCACATGTGCTGACTAATTAACAGTGGGGTGTGGCTAATCTAATTAGCAGCCTTCATATACTTCTGTGGTCAGCTTGTCTGGTGGTTTTGCAGCCAGATCTTGGTTACAGTGAAAGGAGCAGCTTATTTGGCACCTAACCTTTGAAAAGCAAACAGAAAAGCGAGTGTGGGAGCTTTTGCGAGAGTGTATTCATCCTAAGTGTGTGCAGTATTTAAAGTGTAATTTAGGATAAAGGGACTTAAAGAGAACCTGTCACCACATTATCACAAATACAGCTAATGATAGGTTTCTATAGAGCCCTATTAACTATCACAAATACAGCTAATGATAGGTTTCTATAGAGCCCTATTAACTAACAAACACCCTTCTTTTAGCTAAAAATTGTTTCCTTCATATTCCCATTATTTACTTTTGTCTTATATTATCTGAAATCAGAGGGGACGTGTCTTGCTTGGCCAGCTCCTCCATTGTCCTCCTCCTCATGCCTGATGCCTCCTTACTATTCAGTTCATGTCATGTGACCAGGGGTGATGTCATCAAAGGCCCTTTACATTTGCAAATTGTACCCCATGTATGTATCTGATAACATGATATCGCCTCCATGGATTTCAACTCCTTTCCATCCTCCACAGAAGCTGCTGTGATATCATGTCATCAGACATATACATTACAGTACAATACAGGTACAGTTTGCTAATGTTAGGAGGCTAACGGATCCAAGATGATGTCACTCTGGTCACATGGCATGAATGGAGCACAAGGCAAACCTGTCAGTCAAAATAATGGGGCATGGTTCACTGGTTCAGTCCAGGAGAGAGAGGAGTCAAAACCACAAGACACAAGTCAGGAAAGCTAATTTTCATATCAGAAAAATGACTGTTATTAAGGTACAGTGCCTCACTGGCAGCTAGTTTTAGGTGACATTGGGAGTACTTTTAACCTTTTATCAGCAGGCATTGTTAGTCAGGGTGGTAAAATTATGGTGCAGGTCTTCTTTAAGATTGAGGTACTTTAGGTTACTGCTGGGGTTTTTTTGTGGCACACTATTTCTGTGAATTCTGCTTTTATTCCTTATCTTTTCTTGTATTCCCCATTAGTACAATGGACTTCATAAGTACCACTGCTACATGGTGTACATCCTGTGCCATGTATGTTTCCTTGAGCAACTGTTTGAGGGTGCATACTACTGTGTGGGATGTATGAAAATTGCTGATCTAAAAGCCCAGATTCTGGATCTAAATGAAGTTTAGCAATTATAGTATAGTATCATACTATATAAGGTTGGAAATAGACTCAGGTCCATTAAGTCCAACTTATAAGATTAGACAATTTTTTTTTCCCCCAAACCCAATGTTATTTTTGTTCCCCAGTAAGGCATCCAGGCCTCTCTTGAACATGTACATAGAGTCGGCCACAACAACCTCCTGCGGCAGAGAGTTCCATAGTCTCACTGCTCTTACAGTAAAGAACCTTTGTCTATGGTGATGGTAGAATCGCCTCTCCTCTAGACGTAGAGGATGCCCCCTTGTCCTGGTCACAGGCCTAGGTATAAAAAGATCTTTGGAGAGATCCTTGTACTGTCCGTTCAGGTATTTGTACATTTTAATGAGGTCTCCCCTCAGTCGTCTTTTTTTCTAAGCTGAATAACCCCATATTTTCTAACTTATCATTTTATTCAAGTCCCACCCATTCCCCTAATAATCTTAGTTGCTCTCCTCTGCTTCCAGTTCTACTATGTATTTTTCAAACACTGGTGTCCAAAACTGTACACAATATTTCGTCCAGTGTCAGGGCAGAACTGATAAGAGGAGAAAGGTTATACCACTATCAGCCTGACATCATAAGCACTCAGGAGATGGAGACGAGGACATTCACCTTTCCCCAGATAACCTCTGCATTGCACAACTACTAGTGCATGACAGATGAAGACCGGACTGATGGCTGCTTCTAGCTAGAATGCTTAGGACATCCGCTATAATATGAAAGACCTTAAATAATGGTGAGCCCCAAGGGACGGGGTCCTGTAACTGAAGTGCCAGCTGTCAACATGTTTTTCTACCAGACAGAGCAGGAAGTACAAGTCCTGACTGTTTAACTAAATCTTTACCTCAGTCACCTGCAATACAAGTCAATTCTTCAGTTCTAGGATCATAGGCAAGATTCAAGATGCAGAATTTTGGATATGCTGAGCCAGTCAGTCATTATACAGACATAAGAAATTTCAGATTACAGTCGCTTACATCTCCATTGTAGAACATGGCCTATTAACCAGCAATAAGGGGAGACATAGGGGAAATCCAACTGCCCAGCATCTGCCTTCCACCACACAAAATAATTCCCCACAATGTGTTTATACCATCATCTAGGGACACATTTGTGCAATAATTCCACCAGCAAAACACTGAACTGAGTCAGCACCAAGTGGAAAATGATGGAGTGAATCTGGTCATATCATGTCAGTGGGGGAAAGCCTGAACAATATGAGCAGGTGACCACAGACAACAAAAGGAGGCCAGAAGATCTCATCATACATAATGGGGTTCAGCTGAAGCCTGTTCAGGTGTTCTGCATGTAGGACTATTTTATCTGAAAATGTTTGCAGAAACCTACAAGGGCAGAGCCTAAAACACAGATGACAATATTTTGTCATAGTAAAGTAAACATGTACACAAACATTGAATTAGTTGGTGTGCTATATGTTAACAATGGACAGCGCACAGACAAATGCTTTCCTATGGGCTCATACACACTGCTATGTTTTCCACTACCCAGAGTGTGAGCGGACTGCCCAGAATGAGAATTATAGATTATAGAGTTTGTGGCTCAGGCAGTCTTTTCTAAGAAGGGGTTCTTAAAGAAAGAGGTGCAAGATGCCCCTTTTGAGTATATAATATTACAGATGGTTAGATTTCTAGAGATGATCGATCCAGGAATTTGCTCCAAGATTTGGAGTTGTGAAGGAATTTTTGGATAACTGGTTATACCCCTTGAGAATTTTTGCAATGCTCTTAATAAACATTTTAGGGTACTATAGCCTATGGATGTTCACAATTCAATGTTCACACATTTTTTGGTACAAATCTATACCAGGGCAGGCCTGACTTAGAATCGCCTGGCGGCACTGGGAGCCACCGGGTACGTAAGGCAGTCAAGGACTCCCGTTTTGCCACAATGGTGGGGGTGATATCAGTGGAGAGGTCTGCCCTGGAGTCTGAAACATACACATGATCAGCTTGTATTTTTTATAAAACAAATATGGCTGCATTTTAACATATCAGTCTGTTACATAAAAAAGACAGTGATACTTTTGGTAGCAATCCTCTGTACAGAACTCCAGGTGGATTACATGCCCCAAGCCATATAATCACACAAGAACATAGAGTTCTTGACCGACAGCTCAAATTATATATATCAACCCAATACCAAGACTATTGACAATTCAGTCAAATGGACCAGTCGACACACCTGTCATGTCTTTTGACATAAATACTTCTATTCTATAATGTGACAATTCTGAAGAGGTTTGTTGTTCCTCTAATATTCCTACTACCAGCATAACATATCACCAATGACAGGCACCATATAGCAACAAACCATTTTAAATTTATTCACACATTTCTAAGAGTAATAACATCATCACACCGAATCATGATTAAAAAAATACCCAAACATTGTTATTTCATAAGGAACAAACTTAATAAAACAGATCTATCAAGAGAGGCAAAAGTTTTCTTACGCAGCTTCTCAAGTGTGAACAAAGCCAATACCAGTTACTATTCCCTACTTAAAAGGGTAGATCGTGACAAGAGTAAAGGAGATCCACGCTGATACTAATCTGTCCAATAAGATCCAGAAAAGAAAAGGGACAATAAGTTATAATAAACATACAGTACACTTTGGCCTGGTGTGAAGTGAAATCGATACTTCTCTGCTACAGTAATAATGTGGGAGTATGGCTTATGGGTCACGGATGGCCCGGCATTATGAACTTTAGATGTAGAGCATTTCCAGGCTTCAAGAAACTACATCTTAGTCCATATAGTCAGTGCTTAGTCCATATAGTCACTGCGTGCGCCGAAGGCTCTTCTGCTCTAAAGTTTAAACAGTGTTAAAACCGCGATACAGCGGTTATTAACACTAACTAAACTAAGCACCGGCACCAGCTCACCCTGAGCTGGTGCTCGGTACTTGCTGCTTACCCCTGCCATTCTAACTGGTAGGTTTCCTTTAATGACCACAGTCCATGAATCGCTTTAGAGGAGCAAGCTGATGCCATGTCCATTCTCCATGCATTACACAGCAACTATGCACAAGGAAGTCAATAAATGGTACAGAAAGATTGTGAAATAAAATTGTGAACTGACAGAAAATAAAAATAGACAAATACCAAGGAAAAAGATTATGTCAGAACATAGGAGGCAATTATGGCACTTTATTCACTTTCCAGACATATTTTCCAGTAATCTGTCATTTTAGAGAAAATTTCCCTTTCATCTTTATACAAATGAGGTTCTAGTGCACTAAATACAGGGGGGGTGGGGGGGAGGGGAGGTCATGCCATACGGGGTCCACCAACTGCTCCTTTCTTTTGCCACCTTATTTCAATAGGGGGCATCAATCATTGTGTAAGGCTGGGTTCATACCTCATTATTTGCCATACGCCAGAATTCTGACAACATATGGCACAGACATATCCCACTGTATGTCTATACAGTGGGATACGTCACCCAGGGCCCTCCCTCCGCTCTGAATGCAGGGAGAGGAGTATACATGCGATGAATGGGGTGTTCACCCAGTGATGTCACCTTCCTAATATGGACAGTGACATCACCGAGTCCTCCCACCTGCCAAGCGACGTTTGTGCTCATGGTGGTTGTGGGTGGAGTAAAAAATCAATTAAAAGTACATGAGTACACAAAAAACACACTGGATGGTCAAAGCGCAATGCAGAGGTCGCACTAACATTTTTCCAGAAGGGTAATAATACTCCTCTCACAATTTTTGAGGAGTATTGTTAACCCAGGAGGAGTACGAAATGTTCACTAATAAATATATAACTCCTAGCGTATATGGCGTTATAAGACGTCTATTAATGCAAGGAAAAAGTTACAGCTCCTGTTTTCTGTGCTTAAAAGGGTTTTCCCACAAATTCAAGTTAGGCCCTATACACGGGATAGGGTCTAATTTGAATCCTTGGGAAAACCCCTTTGGGGTGCATTCACGCCTTTTTTATGCGTTTATGACGCATCCAAAGGCTTTACATGTTTAAGTAACATTGCGTTTTAGCAAATGCAATGGAAACAGAATGTTATATCAACATGTGATCAAGGTTGAAGCCTTTGGAATGCGTCAAAAACTAATTAAAAAAAAATGCAACGCATCGTGTGAACGCACCATCAAATAGCAATTACATTGCTGTCAACATTGTGTTAACAAAACACATGCATCAATACAATTTTATTGCATGCGTTTTGTAAACGAAATGTTGACAGCAATGTAAATAGGCAAATCTTGTCTCAGCTGTTGTGATGCATTTGAAAACGTATGTAATAACCTCACCCTTAGGCTGGTGCCACACGTAGTGCTTTATCTGCGGTTGCAAACGCAGACAAAGTCGCGCACACCGTGGCGTGCCTCGGCCCGATCGCATCAGCGTTTCTATGAAAACGTTTGCGATCGGGAACTAGCCGCCGGTGTTTTGCGCTTTGTCTGCATTTGTAACCGCAGACAAAGCGATACGTGTGGCACCAGCCTTAGGCCATATGCACACAACCATGTGGGGGACGCATGTACAACTGCAAGCTTTCGTCTGTACATATGTCCCCAATAGATGGCCGCACTGAGTGATACCGCTCCGTACACGGGAAAATGACGTGTTGCGGCCAGTCCCCAATGTATTAAAATTGTATTTCAAAGCCTGCACAGCTACGGCCTGGCGGGCATACGGTTTGTTTGAATGCAGCCTTACTGTCTACAGAGTGGACTATTTAATTAATAAAATTATTTAATTAATTTGGGAACTTTTTTTTTTTCTTACAGGGGCAAATTTAGGGAGGAACACATAATATATGTGTTCCCTGCTTTTCTTTTATATAGATCACAGATAACAGGGATCTAATGGTAACAGCCCATTGGATCACTGTCATCAGTGATCTGTATACAGAGACATGCAGAGAGGATGCATACAGCACCTTCCCTGCAGCCTCTCACTGTATACAGGGGCTGCTGTGACAGGAGACTGATAATAATCTGCCCCCTGTCACCGTACACAATCGGGCTGTCACATAGACAGCACGATCCTGTTTCTGGCTGTGTGCACGATCGCACACAGATCAGGAGCACAGCCCAGGCAACAGATATCCCGGCCCACCCCTCGCTCGGCTCCTCCATCTCCTCACCTATCTCTAGGCGCCCCGCGGGAGAGGCTCGGACGGTGAGCAGGAAGTCCCTCCTCCAGTCACTCAGCCCTGCGATCCTGCAGTCGGCCCCGTCACTGCTTGGAAGCAGCAGCTCATAGGAAAATCACCAAGCATATTAATACGCTTGGTGATTTTTTGGGGGAGTAAATCAGCCTCTAAACGCGTCCATGACGCGTGTAGAGGCGTTATCGCGACCTCTGGCGCAATGGCTCCAATCCACCCACCACCCCTAACAATAGCTATAGAAGAGTATACAAAATACCAGAAATGAATGTCCAATTGTAAACCAGTATTGTTAACCACAAAGCACAATAAATATAAATACATATACCCACATGATGTAAGTGCCTGTCTGCCAAAAGGCCCCCACAGCTGCCAATGTGATGAGGAAAAATGTAAACAACAACCAATAAAGTGCAAGTGCAAAAAAAGTTCTGGTTATCAACTGAACCTCTAAGGCAAGCTGGACTGGGCCCCAACACGGCCCAGCACCCGGGTGATCAGCGGTCAAACAAGGTAACAATACCCATGCAAACACCTAAAGATTGGTAGGGGTGGGAGGTTCCCCACGCGTATCGCCGCTATCCGCGACTTCCTCAGGGGTCTGTAACATCTAGGAGCGAGAGCTCACCTTATATGCACTGAAAAGACATTTCGGGAATCCTATTCTGGTGTGTACGCGACCGGAAGTAGTATGGTGGTAAACTGGAAGTGTTAGCACACAGTGTCGCATCTAGCTAACTAGTGGCACATGCGCATCCTCAGAACTAAGTATCGCGTAGCTAGGCTGACTGGTTGCTAGGTGCTGCCGGTCCAACTAAGTGGCGTGACACATGATGGGATATCTGCAGTCATGTATATAGAAAAACATGACTGCAGAAAAAGGTATACAGTGCATCATAATAACCTTATAATACACATTGCCAAGGTGAGCTGATGACTTACATTCTACCACGTGGGTTCAGACGGGACAGACAGAAAATTGGTTTACAAGTGTGATCACACAGGGAAAAGAAGGGAAGATGGGAGAAGTAGTAGTGTAGTGAAGGTGTAGCGTTTGTCACAAAGTAACGCTCAGACACACTCTCCAGCGATACCAAAGTAAAATGGTGTCGTTGGAAAGAGTTTTCAGTAAAAATGCTGCAATTTGCCAATCTCAGCAATCGCCAGGGCGGGACTGATCTGATAGGCTGGGTGATGTTGGCAGAAAGTTCTCCTGCCTCAGTCACCATGTTTTATTGCGATATCACCATGTCTTGTGACTTTTTCCAATACAGAGTTGAAAACTGGCACTTGAATATAGGGATAAGTTGTGAATAAAGGTTGTATACAGGGCTTTTGAGTTTTAATTACCATTTTCTATACATGTAAAATTGAAATCAGAAGTTTACATACACTATATAAAGAGACACATATGCATGTTTCTTTCACTATCTGACATGAAAGATTAAATCTTTCCTGGTATTAGCTCAAAGCGGATTACCAAAATTATTTATATTTGCCAAATAACTGAATAATACTAGAGAAAGAAATTTAATGCGCTTTAATTACTTTCTCCAAATTCAAAAATGTACATAATTATAAGTACAAACAAGATGGGAATTTCCAGCCATCATACCATTGAGGAAGGCTACAGGTTCTGTGTCCCAAAGATGAACGTGCTTTGGTCCAAAATGTGCATATATCATCCCAAGAACAAAAGCAAAAGTGTGTGTGTGTGTGTCATTATCCATAGTGAAATGAGTACTTAATCAACATGGACTGAAAGGTCACTATGCCAAGAAGACTTTACTCCAAAAGAAACATGTGAGATTTCATGTCGTCTGATGAAACTAAAATTGAACAGTTTGGCCATAATGACAACTGTTACATTTGGTAGAATCCCGCAAGGCTGAGAACACAATCACAACTGTGAAACACTGGGTTGTCAGCATTATGTTATGGGTTGTTTTGCTGCAAGAACTTCACAAAATTGCAACATGAGAAAAGAATACTTTATGGCAATACTGAAGCAACGTCTGAAGAGAACAGCTAGGAAGTTATTAAAGATTGTCCATTTGGAAGTCTCACTTGTGCCCAATGTCAAACTGCTAAACTTGGTACAATGTGGCTTACGGATAAGAAAGTCAATGTTTTGGAGTGGCCATTAGCAGCTCTGATCTCAGTTAAAAAAAATTTATGTGCAAAGCTGAAAAGGCAGTTGCAAGCAAGGTGGTCTACAAACATAGCTCAGCTACACCAGTTCTGTTGTGGGAAGCTTCTGAAAAGGTATGCAAAATGTTTGACCCAAGTCATACAGTTTAAGGGCAATTGTACCAAATACTAATGGAATCTATGTTAAACTTGCAGACTTTGCAGAAAGAAATACAAATTCCTTAAAAAAAAAAAAAAATCTACTTATTCAGGCATTTGCAAATATAAATAATTTTGGTAATCCCATTTCTACATGATTTCATGTTAAGATTGTGAGAAACATGTGTATGCGTCTTTTTATATAGTGTAAACTTCTGATTTGAACTGTATTTTTTCACATTGCCATTGTTTTTTATTATTTCACGGTAACTGAGGGTTTTCTTATGTGTAGTCATTGGCAGAGTGGATCCAAATCTCCCAATACTCAGCAGCTCTGCCATGCAGGGGGTACAGCGTGGTATCTGACAAAACTGAAGACTAAACCCCTGCACCACTTTTAAAAGACAGTGGGTTGTTCCCAAGGTTGAAGCAATGTCAGTATTGCTGTTTGGCCAGCAGACAGGGACACCTTGCATCATATTTCTGTATGATGCAAGGACTCCAGTCCACTTCACTGAGCTTAGTCCGTGGAATCTGACCAGTACTCTGGTCCTTTTCCACGGACCTCTCACATTCCTGCACATTCAGCCTTAAGGTAAGATAATGATATTATATAACGCAAATAAATATATAAAACTGTGCTGGTTACAGGTGACTATGTTTGTATATAGCCGTATGCTTTATCTTTATCTTGATAAACTTTTCAGCTATCAAAGTCAAATTAATAAAAGAAGGCTTTACACAACTTTGTGGCATTTGTAGAAGATTGTTTTTATTGTAAGGGTCAATCCTTTTAGAATAATTTTTTTTTAACAAAGAAAAAATGTAAAATAAAAAGTTCTTCCCTATTTATATGAAAATGAACTTTTATTCAAATCACAATATGCATAAAATATAATAGTAGTCTAAATATTATTCAACAAATACAATATAAAGACACCTTTTAATTTGTAGGCAAGAGTGTGACCTGAGGCATTTCTTTAAAATATATTGCACTTTTAAATAATACACAAAAGATAGGCACAAATGTAAAAATAAACGTCACACTTTATTCCAAAATAATAAAAATGCACCAAGAGGTTAGTAGTGGTTAAATTGCAATACTGGTATCACCCTGAAAGGGACAGAATTATTGCAAAAAAAAAAAAAAAACCTACACGAGAGCATCCTATTAGACTATGGTAATCTTAGGTAAATGTATACAGAGAACAGTCCAAAAGAGCTTTCTGTTAAATAAACATTTCCTTAGAATTCCGCAGTAGAGTTTCCAAAGTATCGAAAGTGCTTTTTGCCCCTTTTTAAAGTCCACTAAAAAATAATTAGTCACAAAATTCAAATTCTGTACAAAAGCAAATAATACTGTGAATTTCTTCATCGGCAATTAAAAAAAATATATATAAAAAGGTATGTGTGTGAATAAACTTCAATGTCACTTGACATTTGTGACCTCACAAGGTATTGTGACTACTGAGGCACAAGTGGCTATTTCTTCGTATTGTGGAGGAGGCTCTGTAGGATTCTGTAAGGGCTCACTCACTCTAACCACCCTCTCGCCAGTTGCTTCTTCATAGGACGGGGGAGGGTCACAGTTTGAAAATCCAGCTGACAATGTATCTGAACGTACATCATAATCTACCAATCCACTAGAATGCCCAGCCCTATTAAATGCATCCTCTACGGTACAGAGTACATTAGTATGCTGCTGGCTGCCCATGCCATGCTCTGTTCCTTCCTCTGTAGCGTTTTCTCCGGCTCCTCTGGATGCATAAGCTGTCCGGCGACGTGCCTTCTTCTTGAAAACACACCTCCACACTAATAGCAGAATCAAAAGGACCACAAAAAATACGGTGATCAAGGGGAAGGCCAGGTAAAATGGATACCAGCTGCTGTCTGTGGATGTGTCCTCCTGTCCTCTGGTGTATTCTTTCCAAAACTCTTTCTAGGAAAAAAAAGGATATGTTTAACAGTCACATACTATATAAAATATTTCTCAACACTACACAACCTGGACTTTATCATCAACAGAAAATAAATAGCGCCACCATAATTTTATTGCCTAAATTTACTAGATTTGGGCCATGCGTTGCATCCTGTACTGTTTTAGAAAAGCTGGCTAAAAAATTATTTCAGAAATGAACATCAATTTGTAGATATCATAGTAGTACAATTTTGGCGTTATGCAGACGGTCATGTGCTTGCCAGGGCAATAACCTGGGTAAGCACAGCGGTCCTAACCCCTCTCCTCTCCATAGGAAGCCCGGTGGCCACCATAACGCATTGGACAAGTCCTATATTTTGCACAGCGGCCTCCCAGCTCCTTTATGGTGTGGTGAGACACCGTGTGCTCACTGCACCATGTGCCATAGACCGCTATGGGGGCCGAGATACACCCATAAAGCATTGCCATAAAGCACCCAATACAGTTGTATGCATGAGGCCAAAGAGTGACCTTGATACTATGCATATAATCTAGATTTGATCTACAGAAATTTAGAACTGTGGCTTAAAGAACAACTGTAAAGTTTTTGTTTTTCCACAAAGCAATAGCTCTTGGAATGTACAACTTTGTCGTTTGCCTATATCCAGCTGTTTCTTTGCTATACTCTCTAGATTATCTCAATGCTGAAGTAGCTCATTCCTCTGCCTGTGCTGCCAAGCCCTGTGAATCCATCCTACGAACAAATCAATGGTCTTGCAAGAGGGGAGGGGGCGCTGCTCTGCTCAGAGGTGGTGGTCACATGATCGAGCTCCCTCTCACTATGTAGCAGAGCCGAGTGTATTCAGGACTGTGGATACATAGGTCTCCTGCACACAATAGTTAGGTACAAGATCTCCCTGTTCCCCATCAGTTTCTCCATCTTTTTCTTAACCTCATGCTGCAGCCCTTCCCCCCACTTTGTACTCAGCACTAAAAGCTTTATGCAGGGAAGCTATTAACCTGGAGTACTCACACCGCACAGACTACACACTTCATGTAATCGTTTTAATTACTTTCACTTATTACATGTTCCATGCTCCTCTAGCTTCCAGGCTAGTCACCATATACATCCTGTATGTACACCGTGCATTGTTGTGGGAATCTAAATGCATTTAATGCAGAATTACTTTGAGAGAGAACATAAGGCATCATGGGATCTGTGGGCAAAGTCAATTGGACTCAACTTCAGGCCAAGTACAAGAACAGGTTAGTCGTTGCCCACCTCATCACTAGTGAGAAAGATTTTTGTCAAACACTTTCAACTTTCAATGGCATAACTTTAGAAAGAAAAGGGCGAGCAGCATTGTTCCATTTTTTCTTAAAGCGAGAATCACCTATGAGAATTTGATAATCATTTTAACTTTACAGTTACGCTTTAATGTAAAGAAACTCATTAGGGAAATAAAAAAAAAAAGACTTACATTGTCTATAAATCTAACAGAAATGAAATGTTCTGGAAAATATCAAATAAAATCCAATTTCCTTTAAGGCCAATTAACGGAATACTGACTGCTTTTGAACTAGGTCACAAAATCTAAAAAGAAAACAGCCATAACCATCTCAAGCTTTGAATATGTGACTGTTCAAACTTAAAAAAAAACACATAAATCCATGATAAAACGTAATTAACTGATCTCGAATTTAAATGTGTAAGTTATGTAATGACCACAAGGTGGCGCTCTGGTGAAAAGCTGACTGACCAAGCAATTCACCGGTGTGTATACTACAAGCCTCAGTAGAAATATTTCCTTTTCTAAAAGCACCTAACAAAACAAAATAAAAACCGTGCATATATACGGGAAAATCTTGAAAAACAAAACAATGGGCCCAGGGAATGCAAATGTAGAAGTGTGTGTGTGACCACCAGGGAAAATGTCAAATATATTTTTCTGATCTAAATCTGGGGTGCATCATATAATATAATATAATATATATACATCTTACCGTGCGCTCATCATTTTCAAATGCTTCTCTGGCCTCTTCATAGCTGCATAGCTCCTCTCTGCATTCCCTTTCAATGTTCCCTTGCTTTATTTCCTCCAAGAAACTGTTTGCTCTTGGGAATCGCTTTAATATGGAGTTTGCTTGATTTTCAGACAGAAACACTTAAAAAAAATAAAGATTGTTAATTTATATGAACTATGGAGTATAATCTAACCCCTTCCCCACAAAAAATACACACTTTCTAGTAGTAGTTCAGATTTTGGTATTATATCAGATTCCCAGATCTTCCTTTGATACCAGAATATTACCAGTTTAACTCTGAAGTCAAGATTGGGGAGCTCTGAATGCCTACTCCTCTGTGATTGAGATCATGCATGCAAAACCATCAGTTACAGTGAAAGGGGCTTTCTGAGGAAGAGAGCCGACTTCAGTGTTAAAATCTCTGCCTACTTTACTTTATACCTCGCTTCAAAGTAGATTTTCTGGATCATGCCAACACAGTGAGTGAAAAAAAAACCCATCTGGAAAAAGTTCAGTTGCTTGGCAACATACTGGTGGTTGCTTATTGGGTCAATTTCTGCTGACAGAAATCTGGCCTTTTGACTGTAAAAACAAAAGAAAACTTATCCTTACCTCCATTGTCACACACCGGATATAGTGTTTGTTTGTTATTTTGAAAGCCTGGACAACCCCTGTAAGTTTGCACTTACAGGGGTTGAATGTAAGTGCAAAGAATGTTTGTAACCAAAACCAAAACAGAGATCCTCAAAATCATGATGACCAGCCCAAAAACTGTATAGTTAAATATAAAAAGTTATTGCATTGCCTGAAATATGGAAATAGATAACTAAATTACACATTCTCTAATTCACTGTTATTAATAAAAATTCAGCATTTCAAATATATAATTCCAACCTGTATCAGTCCTGGTATACACAATTTTGGTTGTTACTGTATATGACCGTAAATCTTTTTCTGACTAAGGTAAGGCAGGATAGATTCTTCTCATGAACAGTTTCTCCTGTCTGCTTCCTGCAGTGTCCCTGCAGCAGCCCCCACCTTTGCATTCCAAGACAAGCTCACACAGGCACTTACATGAGCACTTCCTGTTGGCAAGCAGCATTGTGAAGAGACTAAATCTACAAGCTACAGACAGATAAGATCTATATAGCAGGGGAGAGATGCATATAGCTGAGCTGACTGTTAGCTATAGTTAGAATGTATCAGTGATAAGAGTGTCATTCTGTGTTGTATCCATCTTATGGATCCCATCTCTGATCCGTCTCATCTCATTTTTTCTATGTGTCAGATACTAGTTAAATATTCATAAGCTAAATGAAAATGTAGATAAACCTGTACCATGATAATCTAGACACATTGTCAGCACACAGCATCTAATAGCACAGAGGGATCATAAAGTGTCTACTTAGAGAGCCCCTGCCCACACACACTGGAATATTACACTGACCATCAAAGAGTTATAGGAGCTAAAACAGCCATAAATTTCAGTAAAATTGTAAAGTAAGGGGGCAAATATTATCTTTATTGTACAAACATTACAAGGGGATTAAAATTTGTGAACTTTCCTTCATGAGAAACCCCTTTAAAGATATATATATATATTTTATATATATGAGCATGATACAAACATAGCATATGAAAAGTTCACGTCACAGAGGCAACTCTAATTCCTAAGGACAAAGGCTTCTATTCCCAGTGTATTAGATTGTAGATTCCACTGCAGTGAGGTTTATCACCAGCGGCACAATGAACAAACCGGAGGAAACTCTACAGCTAAAAATAACAACATGGATGTTTCTTGGCAATATACAGAGGCACAAGAGGAAGACAATGCAGATATAATAATATGAATTTAAGATTAACTAAATTAAAGCCAGGTAAACATTTACCTTGATGAAAATTGTTTACTCCGCATGAAAAACTGCAATTTTCTGGAGAAATAAGGAATTTAAATTTCTTAATTACCAGTGGAAAAAACGCCCTCATTTATGGAAGGGATGCAGAATTTACTCAGTAGTAATACCATAGCAATGCTAGAACCACTAGAAACCAGGGGGAGCAAGTTCAGCCTTTAAATGTGACGGTTATATTCAGTACAAGCAGTCATCACAAGTTTTATACTAGGAATAAGCGTGGATTCAGAAGGCCGATGCTCGCTCAGACTGGGTCCCAGGTAAGCACAGGGCCAGGAGGAGGTGCTGGGAGGGTTAATTGCTCTTTACCCCCTCCTCCCTCCATAGGCAGACAAGTGGCCGTGCCACAAATCTACCAAAATATAGGACATGCGGCGTGTGTTCACCGCAGTTTGACCAGTAGCCATAGAATGCTATTGAAGCCGTGGTCTGGCTGCAATGGATAAATTTATCTAAAAAACTTCATATTTTTAAATCCAACCATTAAAGCAGTGTAGAGGTAAGATTCATCACAGTGTCTGATGCTGGATGATAAATCTGGCATAATTTAAACTGTCTAGTCATACTTTGCACCATCTATTAGTTGACCTAGTTGACTCTAGGAAATTGCACCAATAGGTTGTCGCATTTGTAATTTATTTTTTCTTTGTCATACAGACTTTTCCTCGCAAAGTCATGCTCCCCTTTTCCAAGGCCACGCCCCTAAGTGGCATGTCTAAAATCCTTAATAAATATGGTGTCAGGAATTGAAGACAGTTGTTTAGATTGACGCTCTGTCTGCATATAATATTTGTCCCACTCTATGGTCCACACCTTTTTTTTTTTTTTTTTTTTTAAGAGGCAAACAAAACCTAAACATGTAAACCCACCCACCCTTAGACCTCTAATACAAAGTGCAAATAACATGGGAACTTTAGCACTACACACTTTAGTCTATATATGACAGTCTATCATTAGACAAAATATTTTGAATACATTTGGAATAGGAAACACTTCACCCTGCTTAACCATTTGTCATTTAACAAACATCAGATTTGCTTTGGTCTATATATAACTGTTTTGCAACTAACAGGAGTTATATTTCTAAAAGGAATGCACTCAAATTTCTCTAAACAAGCTATTCTAAAAAGCATCACATTACCCCTCTGCTAAAATCAGGAAATGTTTCAAGACATTCAGAAAAATCTACATGTATATCCTCAAATAAACATGCAGCTTTAAAAACACCACCCACTAAACAGGATATGTGGGTGAAATTATAGGATAAAACTAAAATACACTATAACCTTTGCAGGTGAACTTGACAGGGTTGTCCACTCAGCAAATAATTGACATTATTTGTGTAAAGGAAAAGTTACACACTTCTCCAATATACTTTATGCATCAATTTCTCACCATTTTTAGATGTCGGCTTGCTGACATTCAACAGGAAGTTTTCTTGTTTACTTCCTGTGGAAAAAAACTGGTCCATGATCATGTGATATCACACCAATACACGATTCATTACATCACAGAGAGTAATCAGAGATGTGTGAAATCACATGACCAGGAAACTGTTTAAATCAAAAGGAAGTAAATAATGTAGCTTCCTATAAAATGACAAACAAACAGAGATCAAGAAAACATGTGGACATCTGTACGACCTTTTGATCAAAAGTTACCAAAAAGTGTTCATTTGGATCACTTCCAATAGAGTGTTCATAACATGGGATAAGTTTTTTATATTTTGATAAAGCTGATATTTTATAAATTCACACGAATGTTTGCCTGCCGTACTGTAGCAAGGCGGGCACATGTTGACGCTTAAGAAAGGAGGAGGGGGCGAGCGCTTCTCACCACCGCCCCTCCTAGTAGAGAAACATGGCATATGTACAATCTTTTCCCCGGGTATAAAGCGCTCCATACGGCTCCCTGCCCCCATTGCCAGCCTATGGGGACGTCCGGTACATGCAACGTATATATGTCGGCTGTACATACATCCCGCGACAACTGTGTGAATGAGGCGCAATAGCCACAATCAGTGCCAGCACCGATGACAACAGTTAGCACAAGGTATCACCTGTATAATGCAGTGGCTTCACGCCATGTATGGAGAGGGCTCAGTCTGAGTCCTCTCCATACACCCCTTCTCACCCTGTCAATGTAATTTTACATTGACCAATAGTGAAGCTGTTGATCCAGTCATTGTGCCTCTGTAGGAACAACACAGGCCTAATATCTTCATGGACGACAATGAAATCCTATGGGATCAACTGAGTTACTGTGTACTAAAGTATCAAATTATAGCGCTCTATAGAAGTCTATTGAGAGGAGAGCAGAATGTGAAAAAGATAGAGGTAAGGAAAAGGATCTCCAGCAGCAGATAATATGGAGTAACATCATTACACTGGAGTACCAACTAATAATGTCTATTTGATAATGTTGCTATGCGAGTCTGAGTGCTAGGAGTCTCCCATTTTCTACAATTTAAAACAATGGATAGGACATGGTCCAAAACGATGTCCGTACACAATGGTCCCAAAATTGAGAAGGTCTTGAAAGAACTCACTGGCTTTACCCACCATGCAAAGTTTTTTGTGTGGCACTTTGGTAATGAGACTTCTTTTTTTAATAGACCATCAGTTGAACAAGCTGATACTTGTCAGGATTGCTTTCTTATTACTGATAGATTTCAGCTGGTGTCAGGTCTTTCCAGGTTTTTTTGCGTCTCACTTTCTTTAGGCATTTGTTACATTAAAAAAAAAAAAAAAACTACACTGGAAAAAAGTAACATGTTTTTCATTATTTCATTGTGGGGACAGGATGTGGGTTACCATGACGGCAGGTGAATTTCATGGCAATACCACCTTTATATTTATTTAGAAGATTAGCAACAAAGATTAGCAAAAATAGCCTGTTCACTCTTTATTTCACCTACAGTAAATATTTTTGTGGCAGAGTAGCTACAAGAAAAGCAATTTAGCTCTAAATTGTAGTGGCTCGCACCCAAGAAGTTCTTGGGCTCTACGGTGGCTTTCTCCTGGGGAAAAACAGGCTGTGTAAAAGGCATTTGTAGGCATGGCAGCCCATAGAGCCTCAGGTTGCGGCCCCTGCCCTGCAGCTTCAAGTGCTGCGACTGTACTAGGTTTTTCCTGTAATTTTGCAGCAAAAAAATAAATACATCATTCAAGGTCACACTGCACAAGTCCAATACATAGGCAGTATTATAGCAATTATATGCTTGTACAGGCAGTCCCCTACTTAAGGACACCCGACTTACAGACAACCCATAGTTACAGACAGACCCTTCTGACCTCTGATGAAGTTTTCTGAATGCTTTACTATAGTCCCAGACTGCAATGATCAGGTGTAAGGTGTCTGTAATGAAGCTTTATTGATAATTCTTGGTCCCATTACAGCAGAAAATGTTTAAACTCCAATTGTCACTGGGGCAAAAAAATTTTTGTCTGGATTTACAATTATAAAATATACAGTTTCGACTTACAACTTCACTGTATTGTAGTCTGCTCCATGTTATTTATTGTACAAATCCAGTATTATGCAATAGTGCAGTGATGGCGAACCTTTCAGTGGCCGAGTGCCCAAACTGCAAACCCAAATCCCCTTCATTTATCGCGAGGTGCCAATCAAAATTAGAGAAGTATCTTATTGCTCCCTGTTCTTCAACAACGTTCAAACTTACTGGCCTCCTGAGGACACCAACACAGTAGAAAGGAGGAGGGAAAATTTGCATCATTGTAGCTTCTTTCTAGTGTCCCTCTGTACACAAAGAATCATGGGGCCAGCAGGAAGTCCTTCAGAGATAATGAGGCCCTGTCTCCTTCCTACAGTCCCAAGTAGCCAAGCAAGTCAATTTAAAATATCACTGAAAACAGCATCTTTGCTTGGAACTACAGGAAAATTCTTTGAGTCCTGTCTGGTGTGCTGGGGCGATGGCCCGGGTGCCCACAGAATGAGCTCGGAGTGCCGTATCTGGCGCCCGTGCCATAGGTTCGCCACCACTGAAATAGTAGTTTCTGGGGGGTATTTACTCTGTACTATGGTTTTTGGAGCATCTAGGGTTTTAGTTAATAGTGTGGCTCCCCTGAAGGGTAGCGGTATGACAATGGGGCCCTTGTACTGAAAAACCGTGTGCGCCTCTGCTGTAAAGTATGTATGTGGTGTGAGGTACTGGGCCTGTATTGAATGAGAGCATTAAATATGCTCAGCTCATGTTATAAATATATGCTGATGCTTAGTCTCCAGGATCTCTAGGACAAGAATGTTTTGCTCACATTGCTATTTACCATATAATAGTGTCAGCTATACAATCTTCACCACAAACTGCCTTTATCACAGCTAACAAGCAATTGCTGGTTCTTTCATTGCTGAATAAACTCAGACGTTTTCTTAAATAGAACTGAAAAGAGGATTTGACACTCAACAGTTGTCAAAAGAGGTGGTCACTACAACACTGACATTCATGGCTGACACGTGCCTTCTTCTGATGAATTGCATTCTCTTCGGTAGAACGATCCCCCGGGCTTATCAAATCACATCTGCTCAGAGTGATACAGCAGTCTGTGTGCCAGCTCCGAGAGCCAGTTTAGAAGTCTATTTACTGATCTAGTCCATTTTCTGGAACGATGACAAATATTTAGGTATTCCAGAGAAAAATACTCGATAAAAGTTGGCTCAGTTTATATTTGGTTGTATAATAATTTCCAGCAATAAAAAGGATCATTCCAACAAAGTCTAAAACACAAATATCAGATTACTGCTCTGCCTTTGTCCTCATTTGTGTTTGAATGGAAATATACAGTATATGCATGACCACTACTCCTTTTAAACTGTAGATCAAATTGACTGTCTTGTAGATACAGCAGTTCATAAATAATTTTTTGGTATAACCCTGTTAAACTCCCTACACTTTATATACCACATTACCGTATTTTTTGGACTATAAGGCGCACCGGATTATAAGGCGCACCTTCAATAAATGCCTGCTAAAACGTCTAGGTTCATATATAAGGCGCACCTGATTGTAAGGCGCACCTGATTATAAGGATGAATGACCAGCAGGTAGCAGACCTGTGCACAGCTCAGTCTGTAAGTGCGGTTCATATATAAGGCGCACTGGACTATAAGGCGCACCTTTGATTTCTGAGTCAAAGGAATCAAAGGATTTTTTGTGCGCCTTATAGTCCGAAAAATTGTTGAAGTGATAGCAGGTGTAAGCAATCACTTCACTGACTTTGATTCAAAAAGGTTCAATAAAATTTCTACAAGGTTAATGAGAAAGGAAACAAAAACCCCTAAAAGGATGAAAGACTGGCATGTGCTCTCTTAGAATGTATCATTATAGAGGTTTTGATATCTCTTAATGCTTGAAGATATGAGTGGCTAAGTTGTCATATTGCATTACTGTGAGCAGCAAGATCTCATGGGTAGCTTTGAGAGGATTTAATACATAAGCAAGCATCTCAAGCCAAGCAGGAATATGCTGAGCTAATCAGTTACACGTCCAATAAGATTGAGAGCTAAATCACATTCTCTACAAAGAATTATCGTACCGGTGCTCAGGCTCATCATCTGAAAGTATTCAATCTCTGTGGGCAAATGTGATTTTAATAAACCGACAAAAGGTTTAACACCTATGAATGTCATTTGTCAATGAAAAAATTATTTAAAGTATTAATAAATAGATAAAATCTGAAAAAGGCTGTCACTAATGACAGTTATCCCCTAGTCGCAGGAATGGGGCCCCAATGCCCACACCAGTACTGCACTTCTGTGGATAAGGATAAACAGTTGCAACCGAATAAAGAATGCCATATTAACAAAGAGCTTATCCAGAACAATTTATTTACTCTTACACATGAGCAGAAAATCCCATTCACATAGAGGAAATAAACAAATGTTCATGGATCACGGGCATGTAGTGGAATGTAAAATCTGCAGCATCCCCTAATAAGTTACAGATTTTTACTGAATTGTGAAAGGTGGAATATGCTCATCCACATGCATGGATGTATCATAAATGTTCATACTTTGAGGAAATGTAGGCAGCAGAGTTAAAATTAAGATATTGTGGGAACCCAATCGCGACACCCAATACAGGCAAGGAACCAGCTATGAGAAACCCAAGATTACATTCTTTGCACAGCTTTATGCATTAACAGAATATTTAATCTAACTATAGGGCAGAAACACAAACCACAAAGTTTGCTAAGTTTATGCTCAACAAAGGCACACACCAAAACGTTTGGAAGAATGCACTCATGACACAGAATGGGGAGATTGATGCTCCATTTCTCGTTTCATGGGTTGCAAGGTTAGTGTTTTTTATCAAAAAGAACCAACTGTATTGATACATTGTAGGAACCTATAATGCAAATCCAATTACACTTCACTCATTGATGGAGGCTAAACAAGGAGGTACAGTATAGACACTTATTAATGGATCTGTAACAGCCTAGTTCATGGGCCTTAATGACTGCAAACCTACATGCTAAAAAGTATAAGCATTAGAGTAACCAAAACAACATAAAAACACTTATTGTTACTATTATTGATTTTTGTAAACAACAGTATCAAGTAATAAATGCATAATAGTGTTCTGCTAATGGAAAATTGTACTGCAAAAATTTATCAACCTCTTATTGAAAGCAAACCAAGATTAAAAAATCCAAAACAGCTTTTCGGTGTTCAGCAGCTTCATGAGTACTCAGTGTACAGTAGATATTAATGTGTACTGAAGGGGCCCTAAACAAAGACGCACCTCACCCTAAAAAATGGAGGAGAAATGTACTGAGTGAAATCTATAAAAATATATCACATAAACATATCAAAAAGTGTTGTTGTTACAGAACATTAAGCAAATGACCCCATTTGGCGCTCCTGGGCCCCTGACACAGGGCGCTCGGTCACGATCATAACAACGCACATGCCTTGCATGCGAGAAAACCCCCCCCCCCCCCCCCCCCCCCGAGAGCTAGTACGTAATTGAGCTCTTGGAAAGCACTGGCGCACGGACACTTTGGTACACATTTACTTACCCGGTCCTGCACGTTTCCCGGCAATCCTGCACTCTGCCGCGATTCACCAAGATCGTGCGCCCAATATCCTGCATGTGTCACTTCCCTGGTCCGCCGGAGTTCACCTTCCTCTTCCCGATGCATGTAAGTGCACGGTGTGCGACACAATTTCAAAGTTAAATCCCGTGCTCTGTCCAGATCAGTCGGATCTTCCGGCATGAAAGCCGGCGCCGATGCAGCAAAATCCAATCGCCTCCTAAATCCCTGTACCAGTGGTGCGATCCCGAAGACATCAGAAAACCTGACAGAAACGAGGCAGCGGGACCCTTAGTAAATAAGCCCCAGTATCTTCATTTTGCACGGCCGCAATACAAACCCAAAGACCTGAGTGGCTCAGTATGTGGGGAGAAAACCAGGCACTGCTCATCACCTGCCAATTACTATCCCAATAGTGAAAAATAGTGGAGGCAGCATCATGCTATGGTGGTGTTTTTCAGATCCACTGACAGGGCGACTAGTTGAAATTGAAGGAAAGATGAATGCAGCCAAGTACAGAGCTATCCCGGATGAAAACCTCTTCCAGAGTGCTCTGGACCTTAGACTGGTTCACTTTCCAACAAGACAAATGACCTTAAGCACACAGCTATATATATGTAATATAGCAGCCGCTTCAGAACTACTCTGTGACCATTCTTGAATGGTTGAGTCAGGGCCCTGACTTAAACCCAATTGAGCATCTCTGGAGAAACTTAAAAATGGCTTCCACCAATGTTCACCATACAATCTGGGGAGCTGAAGAGGAAGAATGGGAGAGAATCCCCAGATCCACGTGTGAAAACCTGGATGCATTATTTCCAAGAAGACTCATGGCTGTACTAGCTCAAATCGTGCTTCTACTCCATACCGAACAAATTGTTTGAATACTTATGACTATGTGATATATATGGATTCACATCATGTTCTCTGCATACACCAAGCATTTGTGTCAAGAAAGCATGTGACATTTACATTAACAAAAAGTGGCAGAAGGAGGCACAATTGTTGCTTTGTGGAGTGGATGCAGCATATTGCATTCAGCCCCACTGAACACATACGTTACTCAGCAGGAGGGAGGAACCGGTGATGTCATTGTCCATGTTAGGACAGTAACATCACTGGGGGAACACCCCGTTCATCGGCTGCTGCTAATGGACACTCCTCCCCATCGCATTCAGGGGGGCTGGAGTCTCCGGGTTACGTATCCCACTAGATAGGCACTGTATATACAGTCGGATACGTCTGTGCAATATGTTGCAAGGACACGTCAGAATCCTTCTGAAGTGTCCTTACAACATATACACAAAAACAAGGTGTGAACCCAGCCTTAGAAAACTCACATCCTAAAAAAAATTACTAACAGCTCAAGAGGAAAACTACATTAAAGCTGAAATCAAATGGTTAAAATTCCCTGGGAGAATATATTAGGATTTTGCTTAAAAACAAATAAAGTGCATCATATTTATAAAATTTTATGCAAGGACTGTTCACGTTGCCAATGATAATTATAATGACAATATAATCATACCAATACTAGAAACTAGCAATTGGCTTCTATGAGAGCATCCAACAAGCAACTGCTTGGACAAGTCTCCATAGCTCCTTGCTTCTGCTACATAATTACACAGAAAAATACCACCCTCAGCATTAAATCTGCCCCAAGTGTCCCTTCATCTATGTCCTGCACAGCATTGTGTTATTTCACACTAATTTAGATTTTTATTAGATCTAATAGATGTTTAGTGTTACTACATGATGGAAAAATAGGACACGTCTAAGGCTTAAAACATACATAAAGTTACACGATAAGTTGTGTGTTGATGAAGTTTGTACACTGGGCCAATATATAGAATTTCCATATAAGGCTACTTTACAGACAGAAAAACGGTTACTGTATATACTCGAGTAAAAGCCTACCCAAGTATAACACCTAAATTTTACCACAAAAAAAACTGGAAAAACTTACCGCCTCAAGAAGAAACCTAGGGTAGGAAATACAGCAGCTACCCTTTACTAAAATTCCTAGCATGGCCTCTTTAATAATTAAATGTCCTGCACCCTTAAAGAGAACTGGTCACCAGGACCCCATTTTCACTAAAGACAGGTTGCAACAGCCCACTACAGCTGCAATGCAAACATGTATTTCTGCCTTTTCTAAGCATTTGCATTACAATATTATTGTGTGTTATAACTTACCTTGCATCCTGACAGAATCCTCTGTTTAGTCCCAGGGGTCGGGCTTTGGTTTGGATGCATTTTAAAAAAACAACATGTAACTTGTCTGTGATGCAGACTCCTCAGCTCTCAGTCCCCAACTTTGTGCACCTGTACTGCTCCTGTACTGCTCCTTCACAGAGCTCACAACCTGGTGAGCTGACATCAGTGGGAGAGGACAGGAGCACAAAGGTGGGGGCCAAGAACTGAGCAGTCTGCAGCACAGACAAGTCACATGTTTTTTTAAATGCATCTAAACCAAAGTACAACCCCTAGGCCTACACAGATGATTTTGTCAGAGGGGAAGGTAAGTTGTAATACACAATTATATTGTAATGCAAATGCTTAAAGGCAGCATAAAGACATATTTGCAATGCTTCTGTAATCTGTCTTTAGTGAAAATTAGGTCCCTGGTGACAGGTTCCCTTTAAAACTTATATACTTGCCCTCCGGCATTCCCCGCAGCTTCTCTTCTTCTCATGGCAGTGCGGGCAGAGACAATTCTATGCCTTTTGCCTGCACACACATTAGGACACGGTGATGAAGCCACTTGCTGATGTCATCGTGTGTGCAGGGGCAGAGGGCATAGACGTACCTCTGCCCACACTACCGCAAGGAGAAGAGATGCTGTAGGGAGTGCCAGAGGGTAAGTATATAAGTTTATTATTTTTATATACTCGGATAAAAGACAAATGGGGCTTTTGCATCACAAAAATTTGTGCTGAAAAACTCGGCTTATACTCAAGTATATATGGTCATCATCCAAAACAATGGATACAAAGAAAATTTGCTGTTATTTTGTTCAGGAAATCACCTTTCGCAAGGAGATAATAAAAGTTAATTTCTTCGAAAATTTAAATCAATATCAAATATGCATACAGGATAAATATAAAATCAGCACTTTTTTTAACACTTTTATTTATTTTGTATTACAGAATAGTCACACGTTACTTACCACTGGCCATGATTCTACCGATTCCAGTAAGAAGAAAAGCCTAAAGAAAAGTTAAAAAAAATTCAAATAATGTTTAGAATGGCAAATTCTTCCCAATTCTGCATTCACACAGTCAAGCAGGTAAAAAGAAATTGAACTTCACTTCCTTCCATTTAATAACATTAGCTGGATCGCAAAGCTTTGGGCAATGAGTATATCTGTCGTCAGAATTCATACTTACACAGGTCATAAATTGAAAGCCACATTTCCGGTTCCCTAGAAGCTAAATGCATATACTTCATAACTAAACTATGACTATTGTTCTCACATTCCTCTGATGCTTTTAATCTGACAGCCAATCACGTGCAAGAAGGAAGCCTTCCCCTAGGTCACTTTTCACAAACAACTGAGCCCACCAACACAGTAACTTATTACACTTGGAACCGATTCATGCGTTTGTTTATAATTACAGTATTGTCAGGTTCACCAGTTGAGTTTACAGTTCATGGAAAACCATGGTTTATCTGTACAATCATGTGAAAGATTTAACAAACCATAACTTGTAGGTGCCAAAGTTGAAGCTGAATTTTGGATCTGTAGGTTGTAAACAAAATGAGACCAACGTGTACCTGGGATCAAATGAGTGCAGCAGAAATCACAGGTAGATGCACATAGGGAGTCCACACTCAATTCACAACTGAATACAGATGAAAATCCATGACCATTCCTCATAAAATACTTAATGGATGAGATATTAGTAGAATGTTTAGAAGCTAAATGAAAGTCTAACTAATCCCTTTACACAGATAATCTAAGCCCATTGGCAGTACACATGCACCAGCACAGAACTGATGAATTAGGAATTAGATTGTTATGTACTGCTTTTAATTCTGTGTATGTGACGTAAAGACGTTGGAGTGCCGAACTTTCTTCTAAGGTGTTCTTCATCTATTATTATGGGACATAGAGACGACTGTCCCTTTGTTGCTTGCACCGGTTGGTAAACTGATGTTTTCAGAATTATCTGAATATAAATGACACATCACTGCAGCCAATTCTATTTCTTGTTAGAAGTGCTTTTCTTTGTCTTGGACCACATGCATAGTTTTAGGAGGGAATTGGAGTGGATTGGTGTCTAAATTTGTGACTTTTTGAAGGGATGCACTAATAGGTCTACCACATCTGAAGTAACCAGATAAATCTTGAGTAAGCAGGCTAAAATGGAAAAGTCCACATGTGATAACAACTTTACCGTACGCATTTTCAGCCATAGGTGTAGCACATACTAATGGGTGATGTTACAACCTGTAAGGTGTTGAGAAGTCAAGGAGTCATTTGAATAGTCCAGGTCAGTTAAACAAGAGATACAGACTGTAACATGCCAGACACAGTTCAAACAATAGTGCTATTATCAAAGGGGAGGGGACATAGGAGGGGGAAATTAGTTTCGGACACACTATGCCTCAAACTGCTGTAGTTGCTCAGGGAAACCAATTAGAGCTAAAATTTCATTTTATAAGGTGTTGTGGAAAAATTAACAGCTGGGCTCTGATTGGTTCCTATAAGCAACTAGAACAGTTTTGCGCCTCACTGTCTAGCAACACAAGCGAAGTGAAGCGCATGTGCAGATGGATGCAGAGACCGTGAAGACATGTATGATCTCCTGAGGACAGAAGTGACGGGGGAAGGTGGCAATAGTTTTCTTTTTTTTTTTTTTTTTTAATTTGAAGTCTATTCATGTCAGAGAAGTTTCCTGAGGGCCGCTCCTCACTGGCCACTCCCATGGGACAAGGGACACAGCTCTGCATACAGAAAGGTAAACTTTGATCCAACTTATCTTTTTGTTTGGAAAAAGACAGGGCTTACTATAAAAACTCTTTAGCAATGTACACACTATTCTATATGGGGACATGGGGAGCCAGAAAAAGGGCTCCTGATGACAGGTTCCCTTTAAGAGAATAGTGCAACTACACTATTTATAGGTTCATTTTTACAGCTTTCACTGCCTGGTCTGGATGACAATACCCCTTTATTCTTTGGCTCAGTAGAATCACAGAGATACCAAATTTGTGATATTTTTAGGTCGTCATTTAAAAAAAAAAAAAAAAAAAAAAAGCTTTTTCACACTTTGGTATACGGAGCTGGTCATGGTGTCATTTTTTCTCAGGATGGAATGACGTTTTCATTATGCCAAAAAGACAACTAAATGACCCTTTGATCACTTTTTATTTAAATTTTTATGGGAGGCAAAATGGCAAAACGGTGGGAATTAGAATGTTTTTTTTTTCTTTAACAGCGTTACAATGCCGAATAATAGTTTTTATATTTTGATAAAACAGACATTTTGGCACGCAGCATCACCCAAAATGTTTAGGATTATTTCTTTAAGCGTTCAATATTACAGTCGTAGACTTTGGCACTGAAATACGGCAACACCCACAGCAGAACTGTCACATGGTGACAACTGCCGTGTAAGGAGAGGGCTCTGGTATTTTAAGATGTACTGATTCTAAAACCATACTGTGGTGCATAATATGCTGATTAAAAGAGGTTTTCCAGCATTTCAGATATTCAAATATGTAGAGTGAAGAGCAGTCAGCTTTTCACTCCCCTGTTGCCAGAATCAATGGGCATAGTGGAGACGGGACACGCTTACCATGCCACTGCTTGAGCCGTAGACTTTCTACTGCGATTACATTGTATCTTACGAACAATAGAGCAGCTCAGGACCAGGACCCATGGTTTATTTTGAACAATTTACAGGGATGGAAAACTGGTAAAGTATAATAATCTGGAGAAAGTCAGTCATATTTGTGCACGTGTAACCATGACACACGAGTAAAATCACATCCCGGCTGGAATGTAAAATATGTCACTTAATGACAACTGGTTAAAGCGATTAACATTTTACACTCATCACCCAACTGGTTTTTAATGTATGCAGATCCACTCTCCAGTAGGGATGTACAGTCAGCCCAGAATCCAGCTCTGGAATAGTCCTGTATCCACCCTGTGCTGTCATCATTATCCACAATACGTGAGTAATGTTTACCACCAGACACAGGACATCCTCCCAGCCGATGGAGAACAAAACTTTGGGAATTACTGCGTTTGTTTCAAATGGTGCTTTGCGTTATATATATCTATCAAATACCCAAATATATAAATATATAAATGTATACAATATTTACATCCCGAGTCCGGAGGTTTTGCGAGCGAATATATGGCTGCCGCCCAAACCAAAAGCAAGCCATGTTTACATAAACACAACACATTCATCATCCTATGAATCCAAACCATAAATATATACTACAGAGATGCGTAACTAGGTGCCTGTCTACACCGCGCGTTATTGTTAGACATCCTCTCACAGTACCTGAGCGGGCCCGGTATCCTGAGAAGTAGCGGATACACTTCACTCCTGGCTCTATACTCTGCTGCAGCAGCCGCTATACCCCCAGGGAGACGTACGCTGGAATGGGACGGAGCGGCTTAGAGTAGGCGTGACGTCAGGGTCATGTGACCGTGCTTGTAGGAAGGGGAGGGCTGTGGGCGCGACCATTGTAGTGGAGCTGCTGAATGAATTAGTGCGGTCACAGTGTGTGTGTGTGAGGTGAATGAGGAACGGCTGCGCGCGTGTGCGATTTTACATGATACAGTACATTCATTTGTTGTCTCGGTTGTCTGTAGTTTAAGTTTCCAACTAAAGAAAAGCGCCACAACCCTGGTGCATAGGGGGAGATATATCAAATTGTGTGTGACAAAATTGTGTCATACTTTACACTGAAAAAGTAGTGTACCACTTTTATTAAGGTGTTTTCACAATCATCTGTGGTCAGACTTTCCAAAGTCCTATATCACTGGGGGTGCATTTACTTGTATCTATCCATAATAGTGTAGTCAATTATAGAGTTACCAGCACTAACAAGACACCTGTGGGCCCCCAATGGAACTTTGGATGGGAGTGCTCCTATATACCTAAAACGACTCGTCTCACACGTTGCATTTGAAAATACATATATATGCTACAACGACATATACTCACAGCACCACCATAACATGGACAGCACTCACGGGCTGAGCTCTCTCCATACACCGCAGGTATCAGCTGGCACCAATCCCGAAAGTCAACCTGTTAAGTGCTGCAGTTTGATAGAGATTTTTATCTAGGGCTTAAACCCCCCTTACTTCAGTTGTAAAGGTGGCTTTCAATTAACCCTTTCATGGCTGCCTGGTACCAGGAGGAGAGAACGAAAACCAAGAGAGATCAGTCTCTTAGTGTATGTAGAAATCTTCTCCCAGTTTATTAGTCCGCAGTTGCATATATCAAAGACAGAAAAATCAGTATTGGTGGCCATGACAAGGAGATAGAATACTGCAATGCTATTGGCCATAATGAATTTTACCAGGACATCCTCTGAAAAGGTTAATAGGCCTTGTTCACCTACCTGATATTATCCCAGCAACAGAATTTACTGAGAATGGCTCCAACAGCTCCTTGCTAACCAAAACATGATAAGACGAAAGCATACAACAATTGTCTCTAGTAAAATGTCAAGAAGAGAAGCGGAAAGGCAAACAACAATTTACATAAAAATAGCTGAATTATGGCATTAGCTGGACCGTGGTCAGCATGACCCCCGGCTGATACTAAAATGTCTGCTTGATTTTCAAAATGGCTTCTGTTTTGTTCTCTTGGTCCAAGATGGCCACTGTAGAGGAATATATCATTAACAAGTTGAACCTGACTGTGTCACCCAACAGAGCAGCCGGTAATCGCCGCAATGGAAGCCTACAGTCTCATAGAGTCTCTTGGACCTTACACGGATAGTGATCTCTAATAGCCTGCCGATGGCAGTATATTGTATGAGCGTTCAGACTCAACAGGGTTAAAAACCTAATAGTGAAAAAAAGAAAAGTAAAAGTTTAAATTCCCCCCTTTCCCTAGAACACTTATAAAAATAGACATTGCATATTCCATTTCTCACTCCCCACCTTCAAAAATCTATAACTTTTTTATTTTTCCATGTAAACGGTTGTCGGACAGCTTGTTTTCTTTGTAACAAATTTCACTTCATAGTGATGGTATTTAATATTTCATGCCGTGTACTGGGAAGCGGGAAAAAAAATTCCAAATGCAGTGAAATTGGTGAAAAAATGCATTTGCACATTATTCTTGTGGGTTAGAATGTTACGGCTTTCTCTGTGCGCCTCCAAAAGACCTCTGCTTTATTCTTTGGGTCGGTACGATCATGTTTTCATACATTTACAAAAATTAAAACCTTCTGTACAAAAAAATCTTCATTTTGCCCTCTTCTTGCACTAATAACTTTTTCGCACTAGTGTACGGAGCTGTGTGTGGTCTTTTTTTGTGAGATGAGATGATGTTTTCAATGCTACCATTTTGAGGACTGTACGCCCTTAATCTTGCAAAATGGCAAAAAAGTGTCATTTTCAACTTTCAGCGCTATTTTCGATTTACGGTTAAACTATGGGAATAATGTTATTATAATTTGATAGATTGGCCATTTTGGGACACGGCAATACCTAACAGATTTATGATCTTTACTGTTTATTAACCCCTTAAGGACGCAGGGTTTTTTCGCTCGTTTCTCGCTCTCCACCTTCAAAATTTTTTTAATTTTTACATGTACAGACCTGTGTGAGGGCTTATTTTGTGCGTAACAAATTTTACTTTCCCCTAATGTTATTTATTTTAACATGCCGCATACTGCGAAGCTGAAAAAAAAAATCCAAATGAGGAAAAATTGAAAAAAAAGTACATCACGTACTTGTGGGCTCAGTTTTTACGACTTTGTGCGCTCCAAATAACACCTCAGCTTTATTCGTTGGTACGGTACGATCGCTGTGATACCAAAATTTTTTTTGCCATCTTCTGACGCTAATAACTTTTTCATACTTACTTCCATACTGGGGTACGGAGCTGGGGGGTGTCATTTTTTGCGAAATGAGCCGACGTTTTCATTGCTACCATTTTGAGGTCTGTGCGACATTTTGATCACTTTTTATTCCATTTTTTATGTGATGTAAAAAGGTGGAAACGTCGCATTTCGGACATTTGGGCGCCATTTCCGTCTCGGAGGTCACCGCCGGCCGTAACCGTTTTTATATTTTGATAGATCGGGCATTTTGGGTCACGGCGATACCTAATATTTTTGTGATTTTTACTATTTATTATGTTTTATATCAGTTCTAGGGAAAGGGGGGGTGATTTGAATTTTTAATATTCTATTATTTTTTTAATTTTTTAAACTTTTTTTTTTATTTTTTTTTCACTATTTCTTTGACCATCTAGGGTACATTAAGAGTTAGATCGTTCCTACCATATACTGCAATACTTCTGTATTGCAATATATGGCATTTTTGCAGGTCATTCATTAGAATGAGCCACTGGCTCATTGTAACGAATCTGCAGAAGCCATGTAGCCGCCGCCGCCTTTCAAATGCCGCCGCCGGCAACAGAAAGGTTAATAGCCGCGATCGGTGCAAGCGGTGGGGGTTTGCTGCTATATGCAACAACCCCCACCCTTGTATGAAGAGGACTCTTCGTGAGCCCTCTTCATACATTCCCTGCACCTCTGCACCGTAGAGCTATAGAAATATCAGTTCTAAGAAAAGGAGGGTGATTTGAATTTTTATTTATTTATTTGTTTTTAAATTTATTTTTCAGACCCCCTAGGGTCCTTTAACGCTAGGTTGTCTGATTGATCCTACCATATACTGCCAAATGGACAGATCTTTGTTACAGTGAAAGCAAGTGCTTGGGTTCGGCATGTCGTAGATCGGGTTGACTGATTACTGAGTGGGGCTGGTGAGGATCCAGTGGTCATGGTCCACATTTGCACCAATGACAAAGTAAGAGGTATGTGTGTAAAACTGATTTCAGGGTCTTCATGGCATAAGCTTAGGTGAGGGACCTCAAAGGTAGTTTTCTCTTAAATACTACCAGGACCACGTGCCACATCAGAAAGGCAGCAGGAGATTAGGGAGGTAGATAAGTGGAGAAGTAAGAAGGGGTTTGGGTTTGTGGAGAACTGGCCTGACTTTACTGTCAGCTACAGACTCTACAGTAGGGATGGGCTGCACCTCAATGGGGAGGGTGCAGCTGTTTTGGGGGAAAAATGATTAGAAGGATTAAGGAGTTGCGAGGAACCTGAGTAACAGTGACCACAATATCATTGATTTTATATTATGTTTTACAAAGATGGTCAGTAGAAGGGCAAGGAACACTCTAAACTTAAGTAGGCAACTTTTCTCAAAAAAAAAAAATTTAAAAAAGGCCTGTGAAAAACACACACCATATCATACAGCTTACAGACTGTTTTTTAACCATCAACATTTTTAAGAATAAAATCCATTTGCTTTGAAATACCAACGCTGGTTTCTTGATGATTCACCGAGTGCCGGATATCTTCCTGTCATCCATTGGGTTCCTCCATAGATGACAAAATTTGAGATTATTCAGGTTTTAAAAAGGCGGCTGAGGGGAGAACTCTTTTCAATGTACAAATACCTAAAGGGTCGGTACAGGGATCACTCCAAAGATCTTTTTATACCTAGGCCCGTGTCCATGACAAGGGGCCATCCTCTGTGCCTAGATAAGAGGCGGTTCTACCATTGCCATAGAAAAAGGAATTCTTAACTGTAATAGCATTGAGACTATATGAAGGCCTGGATGCCATTGCAGAGAGCAAAAATATCACGGGTGTATGACTTGGGGGTATTGGTGGATGGTAAACTTAATTTTAGTGACCAGAGCCAGGCAGCTGTTGCTAAAGGTTATAAATGTAAAAATTTACTCTCCGAATTTCTCATTATTATTATTATTATTATAATAGATCAACACTGTACCATCATCAATCTGGTACAGAGATGGGAACTTGTGTGGCCCTTGCTTATGCCAACCTATTTATGGGTCTCTTTGAAACTCACTATATTTTATCAAACCATTTATATAGACCTTACATTTATTTTTATCGTCATTTTATTGATAACCTGTGGTAGATGCATGCTATATGTATGTTATTTTTCCTATGCTTGAAGATAATTCTTTTTTTGCGAATATATGAAATAAGGAAGTAAGATGTTATATGTTATACCTTGCAACTTATTCCTATGTAACTACTATAATAGCAGGAATAGAAAATGCAGGATGTGATAAGTTGCAGGAATAGATAATTCTCCCATTAAGGCTACATTCACACAATGTATGTTCGCCGTACCGCTGCTCACCCCTCTCCGTAAGAATACACAGGCGCGGGCGCTGTATTCTGTAGAAAGATAGGACATGTCCTATCTTTCTACGGGCTATGGAACGGTATGGTGCCGCACGTGTGCTGCACTGTATCGCTCCCGTACGGCCACGAAGCCATTTCGTCGGTATATACGTCCCTTATATACGTCCCTACATTCACGTTCGCGTGAATGTAGCATAATCCTGTAAATAGTTCTAGTGCAGGGCTAGAGAGATGAGCCAGGAGATGAAAGGGGTGGGGCTTAGTGACATCATCAGAGAAAGGTGGTGAGAAAAGGTGTCAGTCAGTGAAGTGGAGCTGAGGGATTTGTATGACAATAAGAACAGGAGATTCTTGAGGTAAAAATCAGACAAAACAGAATTAAACATAACTTATTCTCAATGATGAGAAAGATACAAATAGTTGAGCCAAAATCCCTGTGGAGATATTCCTGCTGAGAGAGACACAGATACATGACCAGGGGCGGACTGACCATTTAACCCACCGGTCTGGGGCTAGTTGTGGTCTAGTATTGGCCTCAAAATGCCAAATTTCTTATGTACAAAAGATTTTACATGTTTTAAAATGTATCAAAGCCTAATAAAACACCTATATAAATTTGGTATCATTGTGATTGTACTTACCCAAAGAATAAAGGGGAGGTAACCCAATGTATAAAGGGAAGCACACAAGAAAAAGAAAACACCGATCATGTGTTTTTTTTTTGTCAATGTCACCGTACTTGGAATTATTTTATAGCTATCCAATATATTGCATGGAATATATATTATATATAATAAAGTATATTAATATATTAAATGGCACCACTAAAAAATTTGTCCCAAAAAAACAAGCCCCCATACATATCTGTAAACTGAAAAATAAAAAGGTTATAGCTTTTGAAATGAGGGGAGTAAAAAACAGAAATGCAAAAACAAAGAGTCCTGAAAGGGTTAAGATATTGTTTTGCCACCCCCACTGATTAACCCTTTCCCTGGATATGTCATTCCTCCTCACAGGTGGAATCTGTTTGGTCGGGGGTGTGGCTTGGGCGTGATGCCGTGAGGAAGCTCTGAGTGGAGCTCCGCTGAGCCCAAGGTCCGGACACCGCAGCGATATAGCCAATTTACCTATTGAGGATGCCGGCAAGACGGGGAGGCAGGGCTGGGGGAGGCCGTGCGGTCGGGATGGCAGGCGCACGCCGGTCCCTGGATATCGGGAGACTTTTGTCGCCGACGAACAGGCAGGCAGCCGCGGCATCCCCCTGTGTAACACCACCACCCACAGGAAGAACGGAGCGGTCAGGAACAGCTGCAGCTGATTCGGAAATGACGCTGCGAACAGCTGAGCACGCGGAGCAACGAGGGCACTGCGCTCAACAATCAGCACTGTCAGGGGATTTGACAGTCGCCCACCGGGGAGAACATAGATCGACCCCCCCAAGAAGAGAGATGGAACAACTTCGTGGTCATTCGGCAGGTATTGGGGTGGAAGGTCTGCCACTGTATAGTAGGGGGGAGGAAGAACGTAGCCCCAACAGATCTATTGCCCAAGCCGGTGGTGTAGACACGAGGAGGACTGTCCCAGGGATGATACCACGGAACAACAACGAGGTACACCGGGATTTAGGTAATAGCCCTGCACTATACCGACACGAGGGTACTGCGGACCACGAGTTAGTGGCGGAGCCCCAATTGAATGAGGAGAATCTCAGGGTCCCCAGAAGCCACATTAATGCCGCTATACAAAGTAATCAGCCCCCTCAGTCCATGGACTTGCAGATATTAATGCAGATGGTTAAAGCCCTCCCCAATAAAGAAGACTTAGATGCAGTTGTAGTGCGTCTCGAACTGTCCCAACAGCAAGCATTAGACTCCATTAGGAGAGATGTTGACCATCTAACCTCTCGTTCCCTGGACGCCGAGCAAACTTTTAATTCTCTCTTAAATAGGGTGGAAAGCCTAGAAAATGATTTTTTAATCTCGCAGCGACAAATGCAGGCCCTCTTCCTACAGATTGATGATCAGGAAAACAGGGGACGCAGGAATAATGTAAGGATTAAGGGGATACCAGAAGACGATACACAAGAAGATTTAATAAGGAAAGCCTCAACTATCTTTAATCAAGTTACAGGTCGCCCTCAGGAGAATATATATGCCATAGACAGGATACATCGGGTATACAGACCAAATAGGGCAGCACTGGAAGGCCCCAGAGACGTGTTGTGCAGACTGCATTATTATAGAGATAAGGAGAAAATTATCCAAGCAGCCTGGGCACAGGAGACTATTATATTTGCAGGTACCCAGATAAAAATTCTACCAGACGTTTCAGCACGAACACTGTACATGAGGCGAACCTTACAACCAGTTCTGGCTAAGATTAAGGAGGCGGGAGGTTCTTATAAATGGGGTCACCCTTTTCACCTTATAGTCAAATTGCAATCTGAAACATATGTGGTGAAACATCCAAGAGACCTCCCGGGACTTTTTAATCTCCTTAACGTTCCACCAGTATCTATAGCTAACTGGCTCCAACTTCCAGATGACCCAATGGAATCAGGTTCAAGATATCAGAGATGGAGAAATGGGAGAACTACTGAAAGGAATAGAACTGAACCAGACCAGCGTCCCACTGGGATGGTGCAAGAGGGAGTAACTTTCCATGCAGAAGACTTCCCTGATTTATCTGTGGCATACCCACTTAAAAAATAAATAAAGATTGTATAGCCTATTCCCAACGCGCGTTGTTATAGAGCGGTGCGGCGGGTAATGACTTGCCAACACGGTTCAGACACAGTGATCAGGGCAAGATGGCGGCTGTTCCTGATAGCCATCCATCCTGCCCCATGGAACAGAAGGGTTGCGTCCCCTCCCACACACCCCCATTTCATGATCGCTGCTATTGGCTCATCAATGCAGACCAGCCAATAGCAGCGAATTTACTTATGACGTCAGTAATACCGGTCACCATGTCTGTAGACACAGTGATCGGGGCAGGGTGGCGGCTGTTCCCGACAGCCACCAATTTTGCCTTGCGGTCCAGAGGGGTTTTGTTGCCCCCCTTTGTCCATGTTTGCCACTATTGGCTGGTCAATTTGGTCCAGCAAAAAGCAGCAATATTCGCCACAATGGGCATTGCTAGGGTGAATAAGAGCAACACTTGGCGATAATTTCCCTATGAAAAATGAAGATATGGTACAAAAGCGCTGGCCGTGCACATTGTACAGATGATGCTGTACAACTCTTACGAGCTGTTCCAATGTACAGGTCCTGCCGTATCATTTCTCCGTTTTCAAGAGGAAGATATTAGGAAACTAATATTGGGACAAGAAGGACGGGGCCCCAGTACCTCTGGTTTAGATGTTCCTGTGTTTTGCCAGGACATTATTTTCCAGGTGAATTCTGCTGCTTCTAAAGGTAGGACTCAATAAAGAGTCTGTTCCAAAAGAGGAGTTAGGATGGACACTATATACTAAAAGACCTGCGACAACTCCAGAGTGACAAAAGTTTAGTTGGTCCCTTGGTCTATTCTACCTCCTTATACACAACACATTCACAATTCACGCCCAAGCTGTTGTGAATTCATTTTGGCAAAATGAATAATTGTAACAACTGTTAGGTCCCTTTGCTCCCTATACCCCTCCATTATTTCATAAGGGGCGCCACATACCGGGCACTGAACTTTCCAATTGCAATTTCCATCTTTGACTCCATTGCACATCATGTTTGGAAACCACCTATATGTTCAAAATGGTCATTTCACCACGTGTATTACACTACACCACATACTACACCTTGCTATATTCCCCTAGCGGTGTACATTCAACAATTAGGGTCACTTTTCAGGTTTTTCTCTGTTTTGGTACCACTACGGCTCTCCAAATGTATCCTGACACATGTGAATGATTTCTAATTTCAAATATGGGCTCTAAAAGACAAACATCCCTCTTTTCCTCTACTGTGCGCCCATAAAGTATTTTATATGCACATGTGGGGTACTTCTACACTCGGGAGAAATAGTTTTACACCTTTGGGGGTTATTTAATATATTATCCCTTGTGGCTTACAAAAATTAGGGGTGAAGTGACATTTATAAGAAAATTTTCACCTTTTTAATGATTAGGGCCTAATTGGATCATTTACCTGTAGGGGCAAATACATATATTACACATTGCAAAAAAGGGTGTGAGTTCAAAAATTAGGGTCACTTTTCTTATCTGTTTTATACCACTAAGGTTCTCCAAATGCATGTCAAACATTTCTGTCAAATTTGGCTTCTAAAAGGCAAACATCCCCCTTTCCTTTTACTGTGCGCCCATACAACATTTTATATACACATGTGGGGTACTTCTACACTTGCAGGTACCCGGGAACCAGAGATATTTACATCTAAAGTGATACTTTCCGGTGCAATATTTATATATAAAAATCACTCCCAATGGAACTTCAGTACTATGACTATCATATTGTCCAGTACAGATGTCTCATGCTAAGAATGTGTCAGACTCTTACAAAAAAATACACTTTAGCAAGGTGTGTATTTGTTATAAATGGCCTCCTTCCTTCTGAAATTAACTTTTAAAATAATGCTTATGAGCCAGAAAGTCTCTGGGAAGCATTACCTAAGGCTGTTACACTGTGCAGAAGCACTTATCCCTTCCACTGCTTCCTCTACTGCCAAGAGATTACAGCAGGTAGTGGGATGGGGGAATTACTAAGGGAACAAGGTGAGGGTGAGACAGTGTACCAGCCTGTGAAGGCATAGAAAGGAGAGGCTCTGGTAATACCCCATAGAGCCCTTCATCAGCTTTTTCTATCAATCTATAAAACCCACCACAAGTCCCCCCTTGTCTACGTTTTATTGAAGTAACATCTCCTGGGGGCCATTTGAAATAAGACAGATTAACAGTATTAAGATTGTTGGAGCTGAGAATAAATATTTTGCCTACTGGTCTAAATCACTGACTCACCACACTCCTTACACGTTCCAATGACTATGTTTTGATTTTTGGCCATTGGTCTAACTTTAAAGTCAATATGACAAAACCAGAGTACCTGACTGTTTCCCTTCCTTAATAGGTAAAAATCTGAATTTTTGGCGGGTTTGTAAATTTTTTTTTACGGCGTTCTTCATATGGGTTCAATAGTTATTTCGTTTTATTCTATGGATTGTTACGGACGCGGTGATACTATATATGTTCAAGCACTGTTTTAAAATCACATTACATTTGTTTCTATTCAGACATCAAAGAAAAATATGGAATTAGACTTACCGGTAATTCGGTTTCCACTAGTGACCATGACGGCCCCGACCTGGAGGATGCTCCTATATCCTGTAGGGACAGGAAGTGCAAGAGATTAAAAGCTCCTCCCTAGCACCCAACACCAGTGTCTACCAAAGTACCACCCGGAAGGATGCAAGTGCAAAGAAAATTTTTTATATAAAACCATCTCCAAGAAGGAAGGAAAGAAGGGAGGGAAATAATGGGGGGTCGTCATGGTCACTAGTGGAAACCGAATTACCGGTAAGTCTAATTCCATATTTCCACCACGTTCCATGACGGCCCCCACCTGGAGACTTACCAGATTACCCCATTATTTGGGAGGGACCACCGCCTGCAGGATTTTCCTGCCGAATGCCAGGTCCTCCTGGGAGGCAATATCCAAATGATAGTGCTTTGCAAAGGTCGAGGAACTTGACCACGTTGCTGCTCGGCATATCTGGTCCAGAGACCCGCGGTCGGAGCCCACTCCGACCGCGGGTGTTAGCCGGGGATGTCAGCGGTAAATTACCGCTGAAATCCCGCGGCTAACGATGCCGGTTCGGCTGCTATGCAGCGCTGAACCGGCATCGGCTCTGCGCCGTAGCTGTACTGCGCTGTGCGCTAATCGTCGGAAGCTGCGCAGTACAGCTACGGCGCGGAGCGCTAAGGGGTTAAAGTCAATATGACAAAACCAGAGTACCTGACTGTTTCCCTTCCTCTTTCTGTAATGTCCTCCCTTAAAGGTGTTTGCTCATGAAAGAAAGTTCTCAAATTTTTATCTCCTAGTGATTTTTACACAATAAAGATCATTTTTAAACCTTACTTTACAATTTTACTTAGTTTTATTGCATTTTTAGCTCATAACTCAGTGATGGTCACTGGGGACTCTCTATATGGAATAATTCCTGCCCTAGGCACATTGCCTCAATAGAGGGAAGAAAACGTGCCCGCCCTGCATAGAAAGGCCAGCGTTGCCGACACCCGCAGCACCCCTGCCCCAGCGGCAGGTAGGAAGAGCAAGTGGGTGAGCCTCCCCACATGGTAGCCTAGAGGTTACAGATTTGCATCCCTTGGGACCGACCTCACTCAGAACACCTGAAAAAGCAGACTGGAGGGGGGAAGATTTAAATAGAAAACTGAATTAAAGTTTTTGAATTAAACAGCTGGGCTGTTTACAACCGGTTGGTTTGAACATAAACTTTGAAATAAAAAGTTTTTTGGGATAAAGACACAAGTAAAGAGATCATGGTAGAATAAACTGTATCTATAAACAATATACACATTTTGCACCTGCGAATTATGATCTTACGAACAAGAAGTTATTAATATTGAAATGGTTTGATCTGGGGGTGGTAAGCAGTTGACAGGTGAAGTTTAATATCTAACGATGTACAGAAACTCAGCCAGAGTCTAGAGGTGAATTGAACTTGCAATTCAAGACTACTGGGTCCGGTACACCATGAAGCCAAATGATGTTATGGTCTATCAAGTCAGCAGTTTCTTTGGCATAAGGCAAACCGGTTCAAGGGATAAAATAAGCTGCTTTTGTGAGTGGGTCCAGCGCAACCAGTATCGATGTCTTTCCTTTAGAGTTAGCGAATACAAGTATCAAAAGAGAGAACTTATTTTTTCACATCTTCTAAACAGCCGGGCCACCATAAGAAATGTAATAACAATTCCTGTGTTTTTTATACTCCCTTGTGTCCTGCTAGTCTGGAATCATGTACAAACTGTAGGATCCTCAGATGCATGGCTTCTGGTATGTATAGATGCTTACCATAAGTCCATACTTGATTCCTAAGGAATAGATGTACATCCGCTGACGGATGTGCTAGAAATGGATCAGTGTCAAAGGCTGCTTTTAAGTCATCTTCATCGATAA
Organism: Engystomops pustulosus; assembly: GCA_019512145.1. Taxonomy (NCBI): domain Eukaryota; kingdom Metazoa; phylum Chordata; class Amphibia; order Anura; family Leptodactylidae; genus Engystomops; species Engystomops pustulosus. The sequence continues at coordinate 89,613,503 of CM033642.1, read as the reverse complement.
TACCTACCACCCTTGTCTCAGGAACAGTGGGACTAGGTGGGACTGATGGATTAGAATCACTAGAAAAACATCCCTTTTTTTCATTGCGGGATCCCGGTCGAAATGAAGTAGTGAAATTAAAATGGTTCAGAAATAGACTCCATCTGATTTGATGAGGGGAGAGGCATTTAGCTGATCTAATGAACTCTAGGTTAAGGTGATCAGTTATCTTCTAAGGTGATCTTCAGTGAAGCTCCTTGAAGATGGTCTTTCTACTCTTTAAATGCTGAAAGAATAGCAAGTAATTCTTTGTTCCCTACATCATAATTCTTCTTTGTCGTAGACAACCATTGAGAGAAAATGCACTTGAATGTAACAACTTCTTCTCACCTGATCTCTGAAACTAGATAGCCCCAACCACACAATCCGATGCATCAACGTTCACTACAAATGCAAGTTATGGATTGAGATGACATCAGCTTGTGGTGTCCAGGAAAAGTGGGTTTTCTTCTTCGTCAGCTCAGTAGGAGCTACTATTTCTGAAAAAATCTTTAATAAAGCGTCTGTAAAAATGAAACCTATGAATTTTTAGAATTCTTTTACAGTCTTGGTGGTTGACCAATCGATAACCGCTTGAATCTTTCTGGGATCCATATGGAATCCCTGCGAAGAGGTGATGTATCCTAGAAATTGTATCTCTTTTCGATGGAACTCACATTTTTCTAGTTTGATGTAAAGGCAGTTTTCTTGCAATCATTTTAAAAATCATCTTACTTGCTCCTGATGTTCTTCTAGAGATCCAGAGAAGATTAATATATCATATAAATAAACTATCATGAATTGATCTAGTACGTCTCAGAATATGTAATGTGCTAGGTGTAGGAAGATAGCCGGAGCATTGCAGAGCCTAAATGGCATTACCAGAATTTTAAAGTGTCCATATCCAGTACGAAAGGCGTTTTTTCATTCATCACCTGGCCTTATCCAGGCTAAAATGTAAGCACCCCGCAAGTCTAATTTAGTAAAGATCTTTGCTTGTTGAACTTTTTCTAATAGCTTGAGAATTAGAGGCAATGGATAACAGTTTTTTACTGTTTTTATCTATAAGTCTATCGGACGGTGAGGTAGTAGTTTATCACAAACATCCTTACTGTTGGTAACTAATGCTGTTCCTGGTTTTGAGTAGAAACTGGAATCATTGGTTCAGGTTGATCTTTGACCTCCTTATCTTTTGAGGGAAATCTCAACGCCTTGGTTCCCCAATCGATGTAAGGATTCTGTGCCTGTAACCAAGGTAGGGCTAAGATGACTGGAAAATGTGGAGAAGAAATTAATAAAAATGAGAGAGTTTCATTATGCTAAGGTTCTATGGGAATCTCCAGAGGTACAGTTTCATGATCTACAGGTCCTGAACTCGGGTGAGACCCTACTGAGTCCATTAAAATAGGTGAATGTCTTTTAGATTAACGTATTCCATGTTTCTGAGTGAATCCAAAGTCCATTAAATTTCCGCTAGCCCCAGAATCCAACATAGCTGATGGTGAGATCCACATGGAGTTGATCAGTAATGTAAGGTGGTTAAAATGTGAATCCTTATTCTCCTTTTCAACCTGAGAGGTCACTGATCATATATAATGGACACTCTCTCCTGCTGATTGTTTCCCCTCCTTATTGAATTCATCAGGATCCAATACAGCTGCCACTATTCTCCGAGGGTGATTTGCAGAGTGGTTTGGGCAGTTTATAAGGAAATGTCCCGAAATTCCAGCAATATAGGCACAGATTTTCTTTAAACCTATGTTCCCTTTGTTCTGTATTCACCCGTTTCTGAATTGTATCAATTTGCATTGGTTCCAGTTGGGATTCACAAAACTGCTGATCAGATGACTTTTTAAAGACCAGTGGTGAAGTGATAACATGCTGACCAATTGTGCGATTTGCAAAGCCCCATTTCTCTTGTCGACATTCAGTCAGACAATCAATCTGAATGCAGTGATCAATAAATTCAGAAAAAACTGAGGGTGCTTTCGCTCGTGCTAATTCATAGTTCATTATGCTAGAAAGTCTACTTTTGAAAAGTGCTAATCCTGCAGAGTTATTCCAGCTTGTATCCAGATCCATCTTTAGAATTCCATGGCATAATCTGTAATAAAATATCTGTTTTGCCGTAACGCTAATATGGTAGTCTCTGCTGTAAAAATTCTGTTGGGGTCATCGAACATACCTTTCATGGCTTCCATAAAGTCTTTGTAATTATTTAGGCAGACATCATCGGTTTTGCCCAGGCAATAGCTTTGTTTGTTAATAGCACAATAATCTCGGTTGGATACTGGTTTGAATGTGCGTCAAAGTAGAGTTTGCACTGGTTTAACCCCTTAACGCCGAAGCCACTTTTCACCTTCCTGACACGGCCCATTTTTTCAAATCTGCCCTATGTCACTATAAGTGGTTATAACTTTGGAACGCTTTAACATATCCAAGTGATTTTGAAATTGTTTTCTCGTGACACATTGTACTTCATGTTAGTTACAAAATTTTGGTGGTATGTTTTGCATTTATTTATGAGAAAATCAGATATTTGGTGAAAATTTGGAAAAATTCTTAATTTTCGAAATTCAAAATGTTCTACTTTTTCCACACATAATCATAATTCCACACATAATTCCAAACGTAATAACTAACATTCACGAAATGTCTACTTTATACCTCCGTGGTTTTTTATACATACTATCATTTTTGTAAGCTGTTATGGGGCTTTGAACGTTAGGTGTGATTTTTCACATTTTCATAAAAAAAGCAAAATCCTGCTATTGAGGGACCCTTTATGGTTTGAAGTAACTTTGAGAGGCCTAAATAAAAGTAAAACCCCATAAATTACCCCATTATAGAAACTACACCCCTCAATGTACGTAAAACAACTTTTATGAAGTTTGTTAACCCTTTAATTGGTTTACAGGGGTTAAAAGGTGTTCACACCTGATAAATTAAGGTCTAGCAACTCACTTTTGAGCTCGCTCAGTTTTGGCTTGTGATTTCAAGTGGCTAGTGAACTTAAGTGGAGTTGAAAAAAGAGGAGTTTGAAAAAGAGAAGTCCACAGAACTGTAAGTACCTACTATCTCTTGATTATATACTTATCACTGTTTTGTTACTAGGATAGGCTAGCAAATTGGTGGTATGCTCCAGTGACACACTCTGCGCATTATCACTCCTGCTGGAGCAAGAGTTCGAGGGTGAATACCTCGTGACAGATTGGCCATATTTTTCTACTAGAATCGTGGTGTTAGAAGATCTGGGGAAGATATTGCACGTCTGCGAGCAAATTGACAATCTTGAGAGGAGATTCTGCTCACTGAGCAAGCAATAAGCGGGTAGAAGTGGAGGTGGAGAGGAAAGCCAGCAGGCTAGTGGTGATGGGTTACGTAAATAAAGTGGGTAGGAAGGGGTCAAAGAAAAGGAAGGCCAACTCTGACCTGAACATCCAAGCAATTGCAAAATTGTGCAATAGTAAGGACGTCGTGTCAAATTGCAGCCCTAGCGGATCCTGCTCTCCTTACAGCCGGGGGAGCAGACCAGCTAGTTAGTTAGGGTTTGGATGGGATTGAGGTAATCCAAAGGCAGCTAGTGGTTGTAGGGGACTCTATAATAAGGAAGACGGATAGAATAATTTGACGCCAAGACGGCCTCAACCGAATGGTTTGCTGTCTCCCTGGTGCCAGGGTTCGGCATGTGGTGGAAAGGGTGGATAAATTACTGGGAGGGGCTGGGGATGACCCTGCTGTTGTGGTCCATGTTGGTACCAATGACAGAATAGATGGTAGGTGGAGGAGCCTGAAGAATAATTTTAAAGAATTAGGTTCAAAGCTTAAGGAAAGGACCTCCAAGGTAGTTTTCTCCCGAATTCTACCTGTGCCATGCGCTACACAGAGCAGACAGCGGGAACTCAGGGAGTTAAATGCATGGCTCAGATCCTGGTGTAGAGCAGAGGGATTGGGGGTTCCTAGAGCATTGGGCTGACTTTCACTGGGGTTGGCAACCTGTTTCCGCAGATAACTTGCCCCTAAAGGAAGGGGGGCGCTGTGCTGGGGAGAAGATCCTAGCAGGGGGGCGGGAGTATTTAACAGGATCAGGGGAGGAGGAAAAGGAAGACACTGAAGGGGTAGACAGGACAGAGAGGGGGAGGTTATGTGGGGGTGTGATGTGGCGGTGTATGGGGCCTAAGGCAGTGGGATAAGGATCCCAGTTGCAGAACAGTGGGGAGGAATATGTGCCAGTAAAATTACTTTAAATCAGGATAATAACTGTGAAATTAATAGTATGTCACAAATGCCAGAAGTATCACAGGCAAAATGGGCGAGCTTGAGGGCTCTGATATTGAGGAACAGTTAGATGTTGTTGGTGTAGCAGAGACATGGCTTGATGCATCGCATGATTGGGGTGTTAATACTTCAGGTTTTACCTCGTTTGGAAGACAGGGCAAATAGGAGGGGAGGTGGGGTATGTCTGTATGTCCGAAGAGACTTACAGCGATTGTGAATGAGTCAGTGGTCTCGCGAGTGTGAGCAGCTGAAACTTTGGGGTTGAAATCAACAGCCAAGACGAGCTTTGAGAAATTATTTTTGGTGCAATTTTATAGACCCCCAACATCTTGAGGAATAGAGGGTACCTATACAAAAGATGGAGCGGGGCATAGGAGGGGACCGTAGTGAAATGGGAGACTTTAACTTTCCAAATATAAATTGGGTCAGGGCTCTCTCATCGATGAAGGGGAGACATTTTTCTGAACTTCAGGATAATTTTATGGTGCAGCTTGTAGAAGATCCACAAGAGGTGAAGCATGTTGGACTTGTGATTTACACAATGCGGAGATTGTCCAAATGTCAGTATCGGGAACCCTTGGGAACTGATCATAATAAAATTTTCCTCTTAAACTTTAAAAGCAGAAAACAGTGGGAAAATCGAAAACTTTGAATTTAAGAGGGCTAATTTCAAAAATTCAGGGCTGCCATTTGATATAGACTGGGATCAGATACTGTCCACTGGTGATACTAAGTTAAATGGGAGAAATTCAAATCTATCCTGGGTTATACTTCTAAATGTATTTCCAGAGGTAACAAGTATAGACGGCTAGATTACACCCTCGTGGCTTACAGCTCAGTTAAAGGGCAATAATGAGAAAAGAGGGCATTTAAAAAATATAAATCTGACGGGTCACCATGAGGCTTCAATACTTACAAAAGAACTTACTAAATCTGTAAAAGGAAATCAAAATCAGCCAAATACAAAATGCAAGACAGGTGGCTAAATTTTAGGTATGTGGCTATTTTAGGTATATCAATGCAAAAAAAATGGGTCACAACAGGTGGACCCCTTATTCTGAAAATGGGCATCGGTTACTGGAGACCAAGAGAAGGCGGAGATTACTTAATAGGTTCTAGTCCGTTTAACAATAGAAGAGAGAACTCTGACTTGGGGGTGCCAGTGCGGGTCATGCACCCTGTAATATAGTAGATGGTGAGTAGGCATTATCCACACTAAGCCAATAAAATCAATGGGTACAAAGCTCCGAGCCCAGATGGGTTTACACACCAGAGTTCTAAAGACTCAGTTCTGTTATTGCTGTACCACTGTCTAAAATCTTCAGGGATTCGTATGTCTGGTGTGGTGCCAAGTGGCTGCTGCAGGCAAATGTGGTGCAATATATAAAAAAGGGTCTAGAACTTGCAGGCAATTACAGGCCTGTAAGCTTACTTTCATTGTGGGGGGGGAAAGTGTTGGAAGGGTTAGTGTAAAGACTACATACTGGAGTATTGTGACATCAAATAGAAAATAATAAGTGATAACCAGGATGGGTTACAAGAATAGAAGTTGTCAAACACTTATCGGTTCTATGAAGAGGTGAGCAGTGCCTGGATGGAGGAGCAGTCTGTGGATATTGTTGTTCTTGGACTTTGCAAAGGCTTTTTGACACTGTCCCTCATAGACGCTGTGGTAAAATTGGGCTATTGTTGGCAGAAATCATTTGAAATTGGATTGAAAAACGGCTGAAGGATCGTATCCAGAGGTTGTGGTCAATGATTCCTATCGGAAATGGTCACCCGTTATGGTGGTGTTACCTCCGGGTTCTTTGCTGGCCCACTATTTAATATATTTATTAATGGATATAGAGGTAGGAATCTAAAGCACTGTGTATTTGCAGGTGACACCAAATGTGTAGTTAATACAGTCTATGGAGGATGTTCATAGGCTGAGGGTGACTTGGACCAACTGAACGTGGTCTCCCTTGGCAATGGGTTGTTAATGTTGATACAATGTAATGTTATGCACCTGGGGGCCAGAACGTAATCAAGGCAAAATATGTCCTTGGGGAGTAATCTGGGAGAGTCCCTTGTTGGAAGGGACATGGGGGGACTAGTGGATCATAAATGAATAACAGCAGGCAAGTCAATAACTGCCTCTAAAGCTACTAGGACCTGTCATGTATCAAATGTGGATGGACTCTCGTCGTAGGGTGAGTATTACCCTGTACCAAGGATTGGTTCGGCCCCACACCTGGAAATGCTGTCAGTGTCTGGGCACCGGTCCATAAAAGGATTGCCTCGGAGCTGGAGAGGGTTCAACGTAGACCAACAAAAGGATAAGGGGATATGAGGGTTTCTGTTAGAGGAAAGTATTAAACAAACTAGATGTATTAGTGTGAGAAAAAGAGACGACTTACAAGGGGACATGATTAATTTATATAAAGTATGAATGGTCCTACAAATATGGTGCGTAAGTTGTTCAGTATAATCAAATCAAAACGAGGGGGCACTGTCTCCGTTTGGAGAAACAGTTGAATCACCGGAGGGCGACAGTGTTTTGTTACTATGAGAACTGTCAATCTGTTGGAAAGCTCCGGCCTCAGGCGCTGGTCAAGCAGGGGACAGGGAGAGCTAAAGAGGGTTAGATGCTTTTTACACCTAAATAACAGTTGACTTGTTATGCTATATAGGATGTTCCCCCTAAATCCTTCCTCAATCAATCCCTACCTTCGTGGTGACTTGCCAAGGTGGACACGTGTCTTTTTTCAACCAAAAAAAAACAACAAAATCGGATGCAATTTTGAAATTAATTTTTTTTTACTAAATGAATGTGTTTTTCATTAAAATGTACAATTCTAGTGGAATAAATACCAAAACGCTCCACAAAGTTTGATAACCTATATCTCCGTGTAATAATACCCCATATGTGGTGGTAACCTGCTGTATGGGCACACGCCAGGGCATCGAAGGGAAGCCGCGCCATTCAGAACAGATATGCATTGTCATTTTGTTGGGCATACAATTGATTTTTTGGGCAATTTGGACCATAAAGGGCTTTATTTTGCGACATGAGATGCACTTTACAAATACTCATTTAGTGGGGTCTGTAGCTTTTTGATGAGATTTATTCAAATTTTATTATGGAGGAAAAGAAAATGTCAATTTGGGTTCTTTTTTTTGTATATTTTGGGGGGTCGACACCGATACACTAAAAATACTATAATATTTTTATCTCAGATCACTACGATTACGGTGACTATCGTTATAGTTTTTATATATTTTAAATTATTTACAGGAAAAAACGAAGATTAAAGAAAATCTATTTGTTTTTGGCATTGCCATCTTTTCGGAGATATAACTTTAATATTTTTTGTTGACAGTGCTAGTTTAGGGCTTATTTTTACGTGTGAGTTGTCCTTCCAGTAGTACCGTTTGGTGCGCACATTCCTTTTTTCATCCCTTTTTGGAAAACATTTTTGTGAAGGGATTTTATGAAAATTTACATTTTTGGCGAGTTTTTCGCGTTTTGTTTTTACGGAGTTCACCGAATGGGTCCAATAATGTTTCTGACTTATTGTACAGATTGTTATGGATGTGGTGATACCAAATATGTGGGGTATTTTGGTGATTTTCAGGTTTTTTCACTTTATTAGATGTGTATAGGGAATGTTTGTGTTTATGGGACTTTAACTTTAAATAATTTTTTTTATTCAAAAGTGTGTTGAATTAGTGTTTTTTACTTTTTTTCTTTACTTTTACAGGTTAGCTGTAATCCACTGATCACTTGTTCAAGCTATTCTTCACCTAATACAGTGTAATACAGATGTATTACACTGTATTATGTGACACACTGAGCATGCTGCGCATGCCCCGGAAGCAGATCGCGCAGCCCCGGGCACTGGCAGTCCCGGGGCTGTGATTGGAGCAGCGGACCCCCCCAGGTAAATGCCCCCGACACGCCGCGGTCAGCGCGACCGCAGCGTGTTAGGGGTTAACACCCGCGATCGGAGAAATCTCCGATCGCGGGTGTTAGAGGTAGGTGTCGGCTATAATATTTAGCCGACACCCGCAGCTTCGGGTGTCGGCTCCGTTCAGGAGCCGGCGCCAGAAGCTTGACGTACTATTACTGCATTTTGCGGGAACGCACCTCCCGCCATGCAGTATTAGTACGTCAAATGTCGGGAAGGGGTTAAGTATCCTCTGAATTTGGCCTGGTCACCATTGAATCTAGATTGAATCTAGGAAAGACTGTGAGAGAGCTGATTCCCATGGCTCAGATGCAACCCCACACATGAATGGTTGCAGGATGCTTTACAGTTGGCATGAGACAAGACTGGTGGTATCGCTCACCTTGTCTTCTCCGAACAAGCTGTTTTCCAGATGTTCCAAACAATCGTAAAGGGGATTCATCAGAGAAAATGACTATACCCCAGTCCTTAGCAGTCCACTCCCTGTACCTTTTGCAGAATATCAGTCTGTCCCTGATGTTTTTCCTGGAGAGAAGTGGCTTCTTTGCTGCCCTCCTTGACACCAGGCCTCGCTCCAAGAGTCTTCGCCTCACAGTGCGTGCAGATGCACTCACACCTGCCTGCTGTCATTCCTAAGCAAGCTCTGTACTGCTGGTAGCCCGATCCCAAAGCTGAAACACTTTTAAAATACGGTCCTGACGCTTGCTGGTCCTTCTTGGGTACCCTGGAGCCTTTTTGGCAACAATGGAACCTCTCTCCTTGAATTCCTTGATGATTGACTGAGGTGTAATCTTTCTAGCTGCGATACTCTTCCCTGTTCGGCCAGTTTTGTGCAGTGCATTGATGACTGCACATGTTTCTTTAGAGATAACCATGGTTAACAGAAGAGAAACAATGAAGCCAAGCACCAGCCTTCTTTTAAAGTGTCCAGTGGTTTGATTCCTACTTAATCATGACAGATTGATCTCCAGCCCTGTCCTCATCAACACCCATACCTGTGTTACTGGAGCAATCACTGAAACGATGTTAGCTGCTCCTTTTAAGGCAGGCCTGCAATGAAGTTGAAATGTGTTTTGGGGGAAAAAACGTTCATTTTCTAGGCAAATATTGACTTTGCAATTAATTGCTGTTAAGCTGATCACTCTTTATAACATTCTGGAGTATATGCAAATTGCCATTATAACACCTGATGCAGTAGACTTTTGTATCATTCTCAAAACTTATGCCCATGACTGTATACGGCAACAATCTTGGAGATGTAACAAAGGCTGGGATCAAGCCTTGTCCATCCAGCTGAGCAGTACGTGCTTTGACCGTATTCACAGATTCCTGCAATTCCTGCAGAGCTTGGCCTTGCTTAGTAATTTTACCAGTGATCAGCTGATCAAAAGATTCCCATTGTTGTTTCATGTATTGGACCTCCGCATTCATCGCACCCAAGGCATCTTCCATTTTTTTGAAGCGGACCTCCCAAGCTTCTTTCCCAATGGACTCTATTGTTAGGTGTTAGAATCCTGTCACGATACTAGTGGTACAGGAGCAGGAGTCCAGTAGTCAGGTACGGCAGAGGGGCTGCAGCAGCAGTCTGGAGCAGGTGCGTAGAGACCAGGGTAATAGTTTGTTGTATCTCAGAAGCTGAAGGTGCAGTTATAGAAAACTTGCGGTCAACAAAGGTGAAGTTCCAAGGAACTGAAAGATCTCCAGCGAGGAGGTCTCTTGGGTGTACAGGCTGTACTCAGTACACTGAACACAATACTAACACAAAGCAGGAAGTGTTAGAGACACTATATTAATATATAATATATATATTTGTATATATTCTCTTATGTGTATTTATATATATATGTGTATTAGATAGGCAGACCAATCAGGGTAAACTCAGGGTGGGTTCTAATCAGGTGATTAGTTTCAATTATAGGTTCAATATAATAGTCCAGCAAAAACAGCTATTTAACTAGCTGAGTGGCTCAGCAAACAAGGAGACACAGAACAAGGCACCAGGACACAGGTTTGAATCCTGACACCTCCTATATCTCATTAATTTCCAAACCGACTGACTGTAGAATCCATTGCATTGTTGAACTCTGACTTGAAAATCTTCACCCGCATCCTGGCTAACGAATGGCTTCCACAGTTAATAAATAAAGACCAAGTTGGCTTTGTTCCATGGAGACAGGGGTCTGACAACCCAAAGCGTGTCATTGATCTTACTGACGTGATCAAAATGGAGTCTCGTTCTGCACTGCTTCTTTGCCTGGGTGTGGAAAAAGCATTTGATAGACTAGACTGGTCATTTATGTTTGCCGCTTTAGAGGATAAGGCATAATGGGGAGTTTTTTAAGGGCAATTCAGGGGTTATACAATGTTCTATTGTTATTATCAAACCCCACCCCCACCCACACACATCTCTCCCAGTCCTACATGCGACTATTCAGGAGTATGGCCGATTAGCTGGCTATAAGGTGAATAACTTGAAAACAGAGGCCCTACCCCTGAATATACCCCACAAGGAGCTATCTCTACTGCAACAAAATTGTCACTTCCAGTAAAAGACAACCTCTTCGTAATACCTGGGGGTACAGTTAACGGCCTCTTATTCTTTGCTATATAGGGCTATCTACCCTCCCTTATTCAAGATTTACGGGCTTTGTATGCATGTCACTTTTTATTGGCTTATACAATCTTTATTTTTTTGGCAATTTGGACATATAAGGGCTATTTTGCGACATGAGATGCACTTTACAAATACTTCATTTTAGTGGGTCTGTAGCTTTTGATGAGAGTTTATTAACTCTTTAATGTATGGAGGAAAAGAAAATTGTCAATTTTGGGTTCTTTTTTTTGTATATTTTGGGGGTCGGACACCGTCACTAAAAATACTATAAGATGGTTTTATTCTCTAGATCACTACGATTACGGTGATACCATTGTTAAGTTTTTATATATTTTAAATTTTACAGGAAAAAAAAACGAATATAAAGAAAATCTCATTTGTTTTGCATTGCCATCTGTTCGGAGATCATAACTTTAATATTTTTTGTTGACAGTGCTAGTTTAGGGCTTATTTTTACGTGTTGAGTTGTCCTTTCAGTGGTACCGTTTTGGTGCACATTCCTTTTTTTCATCACTTTTGGAACATTTTTTTGAAGGATTTTATGCAAAATTTACATTTGGCAGAGTTTTCGCGTTTTGTTTTTACGGGTGGTTCCACGAATGGGTCCAATAATGTTTCTGACTTATGTGTACAGATTGTTTATGGATGTGGTGATACCAAATATGTGGGGTATTTGTGGTGATTTCAGGTTTTTTTCATTTTATTAGATGTGTATAGGGAATGTTTGTGTTTATGGGACTTTAACTTTAAATAATTTTTTTTATTCAAAAGTGTGTTGAAATTAGTGTTTTTACTTTTTTTCTTTACTTTTCAGTGTTAGTGTAATCCACTGAGTCACTGTTCAAGTATCTTCACCTAATACAGTGTAATACGATGATTACACTGTATTATGTGACACACTGAGCATGCTGCGCATTGCCCCGGAAGCGATCCGCAGCCCGGGCACTGGCTCAGTCCGGGCTGTGAGTGGAGCAGCGGACCACCCCCCAGTAAATGCCCCCGACACGCCGCGGTCAGCGCGACGAGCCGTGTTAGGGGTTAACACCCGCGATCGGAGAAATCTCCGATCGCGGGTGTTAGAGGTAGGTGGTCGGCTATAATATTTAGCCGACACCCGCAGTTCGGGTGTCGGCCCGTTCAGGAGCCGGCGCCAGAAGTTGACGTTACTATATGCTTTGGGGAACGCAACTCCGCCATGCAGTAATTGTACGTCAAATGTGGGAAGGGGTTTAAGTATCCTCTGAATTTGGCTGGTCACATTGAATCTAGATTGAATCTAGGAAAAGACTGTGAGAAGAGAGCTGATTCCCATGGCCAGATGCACCCCACACATGAATGGTTGCAGGATGCTTTACAGTTGGCATGAGACAAGAATGGTGGTATCGCTCACCTTGTCTTCTCCGAAACAAGCTGTTTTCCAGGATGTTCCAAACAATCGGTAAAGGGGATTCACTCACGAGAAAAGGACTAACCCCAGTCCTTAGCAGTCCACTTCCATGTACCTTTTGACAGAATATCAGTCTGCCATGATGTTTTCTGGAGAGAAAGTGGTTTTGTGCCCATCATGACACAGGCCAGGTCAAGAGCTCCGCCTCACAGTGCGTGCAGATGCACTCACACCGCCTGCCTGTGCCATTCTGAGCAAGCTCTGTACTGCTGGTAGACCGACACCAAATAAGAGGAAACACTTTAAAATACGGCGCCTGACGCTTGCGTGGTCCTTCTTGGGTACCCTGGAGCCTTTTGGCAACCAATGGAACCTCTCTCCTTGAATTCCTGATGATTGACTGAGGTGTAATCTTTCTAGCTGCGGCTACTTCCTCGGTTCGGCCATAGTTTTGTGCAGGCATTGATGAACTGACATGTTTTTTAGAGATAACCATGGTTAACAGAAGAAGAGAAACAATGATGCCAAGCACCAGCCTTCTTTAAAGTGTCCAGTGGTTTGATTCCTACTTAATCAGGGACAGTTGATCTCCAGCCTGTCTCATCAAACCACACCATTAAGAAGTATTCCGAATAGTGGTACAGGAGCAGGACGTCCGAGTAGGTACGGCAGAGGCGCTGAGCAGCAGTTGGAGCAGGTAAGTAGAGACCAGGGTACTGAATTTGTTGTATCTCAGAAGTGAAGGTGCAGTTATAGAAAAAACTTGCGGTCAAACAAAGGTGAAGTTCCAAGGAAACTGAAAGATCTCCAGCGAGGAGGTCTCGTGGGTGTACGGCAGGTACTCAGTACACTGAACACAATACTAACACAAAGCAGGAAGTGTTAGAGACATATATATTATATATATATTATATATATATATATATATATATATGTGTATATATATATATGGTATATAGATAGGCAAGACCAATCAAGGTTAAACTCAGGGTGGGTTCTAATCAGGTGATTAGTTTCCAATTATAGGTTCAATATAATAGTCCAGCAAAAAAAACAGCTATTTAACTAGCTGAGTGGCTCAGCAAACAAGGAGACCACAGAACAAGGCACCACGGAACAGGTTTGAATCCTGGACACCTCCTATATCTCATTTAATTTCCAAACCGACTGACTGTAGAATCCATGCATTGTTGAACTCTGACTGAAAAGTTCACCGCAATCCGGCTAACGAATGGCTTCCACAGTTAATAAATAAAGAAAAGTTGGCTTTGTTCCATGGAGACAGGGGTCTGACAACCCAAAGCGTTGTCATTGATCTTACTGACGTAATCCAAAAATGGAGTCTCGTTCTGCACTGCTTCTTTGCCTGGGTGTGGAAAAAGCATTTGGGATGATAGATGGTCATTTATGTTTGCCGCTTTAGAGGATAAGGCATAATGGGGGTTTTTAAGGGCAATTCAAGGGTATACAATGTTCTATTGTTGTTATCAAAACCCCACCCCACCCAAACACATCTCTCCCAGTCCTACATGCGACTATTCGGGAGTATGGACGATTAGTGGCTAAAGGTGAATAACTTGAAAACAGAGGCCCTACCCCTGAATATACCCCACAAGGAGCTATCTCTACTGCAACAAAAATTGTCACTTCCAGTGAAAGACAACCTCTTCGTAGTACCTGGGGGTACAGTTAACAGCCTCTTATTCTTTACTATATAGGGCTATCTACCCTCCCTTATTCAAGATTTACGGGCTTTGTTGAACAAACGAAAGGTACATTGTATTTCCCTGCGTGGTGAGTGGCTGCAGTCAAGATGATTTGGCTTCCAAACACCTGTACTATTTTCAAACTCTCAGTGTTTTCAATTTTATTTGGGATAACAGGAGACATAGAATGCTTAAATTGAAGCCCTTCGGTCCTTCATATTGTCACCTATTATTGGGCAACTCAATTATGATACCTACCATACTGGATGGCTTCGGCAGCCTGCACTAAATGGGTAGAAATAGAAGAACTACGGGCAGCACCAATGCACACTAACTCTTGCCTGTGGGGATTTAACCCCCCCCCAACCTACAGACCCTTTGCTAGGCCCTATTTCCCTATTGCCTTTACACTGTCAATATGGCGGACATATCTGAAAAGGTTCAACTTCTCCTCTAGATGCTCCCCAAGAGGTGTCGGTTTTATATAATCCTGATATACCTGCCAGCCTGATGACATCCATGGTGAGGTTATGGTCTAAAGCAGTGGTGTTTCATTTAGCAGACATGGTTGACCCTCTCATGCTGGAGTTGCGACAATTTGACTATCTTATGAAAGAAAGTAACTTACCTAGGGATGAATGGTATCACTACTTACAAGTGAGTCATTATTTTGCAGATCAGTTTGCATCTGCTCTAGTTTCTAAGCCCTCTGAGTTTGAACAGTTGCACAGGAGAGGCACCTCTGTTCGTGGGAAGATACCTATTATTTAACAAATCCTATCCACTCCCCTAGAAGCCGCTCCATCAATACATAAGTATATAACTAAGTGGGAAGCAGACACTGGACAGACCATCTGGCAGGTAATATGGAGCAGAACGACTAAGTTGTCCATATGCATGGTTTATAAAGAGACACAATATTAAGTCCGAATGCATTGGTATTACACTCCTCCACCATTAGATTCAACAATCCCATCTACTTGTTGGTGGTGTCAGGCAGAGGTGGGTACACTTTACCACATCTTCTGGTCTTGCCCCCTTATAGTGCCGTATTGGAAGTGTATAATGGATTTATCTGGGAAATTGTTTGGCTCCAGTGTTCCGTTAGACCTCTTAATATACCTTCTTAATGTACCCGCAATTTGTGGAAACACTGTGCTAAACTTTTTCTGCCCCTCTCTGCAGCATCTAAAAGCTTGATAGCAAAAGCCTGGAAACAGACGATTCCTCCCGTCAGAATAGTTTACCCGTACTAAAGAAATTCACTCTCTAAAGAGAATGACTGCCTCTCTTAATAATACCATGGACGCTTGCTTGCTGTGGCCTTCTGTAGGACCATGTGATAATTTATCTCCCCATTTTCTTATATACTAATGTGGAGAATATATTGCATACTTTGTATGTTAGTTGTATAACCCATAGTGTTGTCTATTGTATCACATTGCTTTGTTCTTTTTGTAATGGATGAAACAAAACCTTTAATAAAATTACAGTTAAAAAATAAAATAAAAGCCACATTAACGAAAAAAGCGTCTGTGATTATTGCCGGGTTTTAATTTATGTATGGCCAGCAATGTAACTGTACCTTCTGCTGCCGTCCAAGGAGCTATCCATCTAAGAACCCACCGGAGGACTGGAGGATCCCCAGTTGGGCCTCAACACTGGTGCCATGTTCCGCCGGGTCACTGAAAACTCAGGGCAGAGTCAGGCCTCTGCCCTGAGTGGACTATGCTCCGGGCAGGCAGACACAATGGGGCACATTTACTTACCCGGTCCAGTCGCGATTCTCCGACGCTGATTCGGGTCCGGCCTGGATTCACTAAGGTCCGTGCGCGATAACCACTAGGTGTTGCTACTGTGCCGAGGTCCGCTGGAGTTTTTTTTTTTTTAAATACCGCAGTCTTTCAGAATACTTCGGGTTTTCACGTCCCTGATTTCCGTTGCATGCAACCCGGCGTGATTGCGGCGAAATCCGATCTCATGCACCAAAATCCCGGCGGAATTCGGTGCAAATCAGAAATCATAGGGATACCCGACGGAATCGCGCGATTCGGACCCTTAGTAAATGAGCCCCAGCACCTCTTTACAGAATACTCGGAGCAAAGGCATCTGCTCTGAGTGTACTGTGTTCTTGCATGGGCAGTCGCTATGCCACTATGTGCCCATACCACACCAGGACATAGCTCACTCAGTGCATGAGTCATCAGAGGGTGGATGAGATCATGAACAAATCAACTGTATGCTGTTTAAATTGTATCCTTACAATGTATCAAATATCTATTGAGGACGTTAATGAACTCTAACAGCTCCCAGGTAACAATCCAGAGGATCAAGATGTCTTTGATATTTCTGAGCCATAAGATCACACATTATGTCAAATGGTCCATACCATCAGTGAAATCATGCCATCAGTAAATTCTATGTGCTCGCCCAATCAGCTGAAGGAACAGATTTGTATACTGTACATGGTTGAGAATGCTACACTCCACATAGGAGTGCCACTGAGCTAAGGTGAAAATTGCCTATCAAAGGTGAAATAGTTCTGTTGTAGCACAAATTCTAGTATGTCATAAATTATTAATCTCTGATTAAACTCAGATTCTTTACCGCCTTTATTGTGTCTATCTGTTTATTTGTCTTGATTAGTGTCTACACTTTGGTGTAGAAATGGGCCACCTTTGTGGTTGTCTTGTATTGCCTAGGATGCACAGAGGCAAGCAGACAATGCTGTTGGGAGGGTGGAGTTGAACTGTGTATTTGGCGTACCTGATTCCAGTGCCGCCATTACATTATAACCATCCACAAATTTACCTTTTTTTCAGTGTTTATAGTATAGAGGTGATTAGTCAATTGCAGGGCATAATTCACACTATGCAGAACATTGCATAGTGGGTTCAAGCACAGAATCAGAGCCATCTTCCTCCTAATGGTCAGCCTTTGTCAGAGCCCAAGCTTGTGTTGCCTGTTTTTTTTAGTGGTGATAAAAGGCTGTTTTTCTCCCTTACTCTGAGTTGTAAGTTATATTTCCACCTCATTATCATCAGCTAATGACTACCGGAAAGTAGGCATAATTGTTTCTCTCCTGAGTGGAAGTCTTCAGGGCTGGGCATTTTCTCTAGCCTCAGGTTCCCCCCAGATGTCCTGTGTGGATGCCTTTTTTTCAGCCTTATGGATTTTTTATGAGAAACCTGACAAAGCTTTGTAATTGGCAGCCAGGTTAGACAAAGGCTGAATGTAAATGTGAATGTATGTCACCTTTGTCTACTCTGTCTTCTTCTACTATTCCTCCTAATCTACATAAAAAGACACTGCTTAGAGCTGAAAAATCAATTCAAATTTGATCTAAGTCACACTGTGAGTTTTATCACATTAAGAATTTGCTATTGCCTGTAACCATTTTAGTTTCTGAGAAATCTGTTTGTGGTAAGGTTTTTGTAGATTCAGGGGCCGCGGTCAATTTTCGCAATATTAATTTTGTTTTGGCTCTAGGTTTCGATTTAGTTAAACAGGATGCTCCATTTCTAGCATCAGGAGCTGGCTCTTCTCCTTTAGGTCACTTACTGAGCATTGTCATTTATCTTTACTAATGAACTTTACTGAGCTACCATTTATATGCTGCTTTCCCTTTAAAACATGGCAAGATTTTTTTGGACTCCCCAAATTACCTTGCAGGTAGATTCGATTCACTCAGAGTTGCAGGAGTTTTATGTATTAAAAATGTATCTGATTACTGTATATCAATTCTTGGGCTTCCATAATTAGCCTTACATAATTCTGTCTATGATTGGACTGTGGGATTGATATGTTATCTTAATGAATTATCTTATCTAAATATCCTAAAGGTAGGACTAGGGCTGTTTTTTTAGACAAAGTTGGGCAAAACTAAAAGTGGGGCCCCAACAGAAAAATGTTTTATGTATAATCACATTCAGTAAAAGTCACTCTTTAGCACGGCACAATGATAACACTTTACAAACAGTAGTATGTGTTACGGAATGGATTTCGACAATAAGCATATTGGTAAACTAATAAAAATGTTATATGAAGGTTGAATTAAAGGGGTATTCTCGTCTGGGCATTCACATTCAGTATTATTAATGTGTCATATATAAACATTTCTTCAATTAGATGTTATTAAAAAAAATTCAGAAGACTGTGTCCTTGGATACGGCCACCTTTACCGGAGGGATTGCACAAAGAAACAA
This sequence comes from Engystomops pustulosus, assembly GCA_019512145.1. Taxonomy (NCBI): domain Eukaryota; kingdom Metazoa; phylum Chordata; class Amphibia; order Anura; family Leptodactylidae; genus Engystomops; species Engystomops pustulosus. The sequence continues at coordinate 89,595,345 of CM033642.1, read as the reverse complement.
AAGGTTTTTGTATATGTAATGTCGGGGAGTTACTACATGTCCCGCAGCCGTCCTGTGGATTGCTGAATCCAGGTGGTCAGGCAGGGCTCAATAGCGCATGTCTGGCCGCTGCTGCCAAAATATGATGTGGTTGTATCCGAGGAAGCTGTAAGTGTAAGTCCACTAAAGGAATCTGCACCGTTGCGTTCACAATCACTAAATTTTGCACAGTCGCTCTCTATGACTAGACTATGTCATAGACTAGGTTTTACTGAATAGATAAATGGTTAGATAGACAGATATGTAGATAGGAAATAGACAAATTATAGAAGATAGATAACTAAACAGATAGATGCATTGCTCGGTATTGGCAGGTCATCCGGGAATGCGGAGTACCTTGGATCTCTTAAAAAGAAGTTACTGGTGGCCTCACATGACTAATGATGTGCACGCATTTGTCCAAGCCTGTCAGGTCTGTGCGCGAGGAAAGACTCCCAGGAGACGTCCTGAGGGTCCTCTTCTTCCGCTTCCAGTTCCCACCAGGCCATGGTCTAAAGCAGTGGTGGCGAACCTATGGCACTGGTGCCAGAGGTGGCACTCTGAGCCCTTTCTGTGGGCACTCAGGCCTTCACCAGAGATGACTCCAGGTATCTTCCTACAGTCCCAGACAGCCCAGGACTTGCTGTGCACAGAGCAATTTTAACGTGGCAGCGCTATCTGGGAATACTGGAGGAGTGGGAAGGTGTGGACAGATCTGGATTATCATTGTAGCTCCGGCTCCGGCCCTGACAATTCTTCCTGTTTATGGGACCCTGGAGGGAAGTTACAATGATCATCCAAATTTCTTCTATTTTATGCTTTATTGGTGTCCTCGGGGTACTGATATCAATGAAAGCTGTGACAGAGCAGGGAGTATAAATCACTAATTAAATTTCTATGTTGGCACTTTGCGATAAATAAGTGGGTCTTGGTTGTAGTTTGGGCACTCGGTCTCTAAAAGGTTCGCCATCACTGGTCTAAAGTGTCTATGGATTTTGTCACTGATCTGCCAGCATTTCAAGGCTATACAGTGATTTGGGTGGTAGTGGACCATTTCTCTAAGATGGGACACTTTGTTCCATTAAAAAAGTTACCTTCAGCTGAAGAATTGGCTGAATTGTTTATACAAAATATTGTACGCCTCCATGGTATACCAGATGATATTGTGTCAGATAGGGGCGTACAATTTGTTTCCAGATTTTGGTGAGCATTTTGTTCTAGACTGGAAGTTAATTTGTCGTTCTCGTCGGCGTTTCACCCTGAGTCTAATGGTCAGTCCGAGAGAATGACTGTCTCGGACAGTCAGGACCAGTGGGTGAAATTCCTTCCGTTGGCAGAATTTGCTATTAATAATCACTGTAGTTCTTCCACTCAGGTTTCTCTGTTTTTCTGGAATTATGGTTTTCATCCTCGTTTCTCCTTTTCTTCTGTGCCTGTCTCTAATATTCCTTGGGCGGAAGCTATTACATCCAAGTTGCGCACGCTCTAGTCGCAAGTTCAGGAGAATATTCAGGGCACAAAATACTATGGTCCAACAGGCTGAAAGAAGGCGCACTAACTCCGATACGTTTGTGGTGGGGGATAAAGTGTGGTTATCAACAAAAAACCTTAAATTGAAGGTCCCCTCTTTGAAGTTTGCGCCCAGGTTTGTAGGTCCATTTGTTGTTACTGAAATTGTTAACCCGGTTTCCTTCAAGATTACTCTTCCAGCAGGGTGGCGGGTTCATAACACCTTCCATAAGAGTCTTCTGAAGCGCTATGTTGAGCCTGTTTTGCCCCTTCCTGATCCTCCTTCTCCATCTATTGTGGAGGGGAATCTGGAATTTGAGGTGGAAAAAGTTGTGAATTCCAGATGGGCAGGTAACTCCCTGCAGTACCTGGTCCATTGGAAAGGTTTTGGTCCTGAGGATAGGTCTTGGGTTCCGGCTAGAGATGTTCATGCGCCGCGGTTACTCAGGTTATTTCATCAGGCCTATCCTCAGAAGCCATCTTTAAGATCTAGGGGTCCGAAGGCCCCCCGTCAGGGGGGGTACTGTCAGGGTCGCTAGGGAGAATGCTGGGACTTCTGGTTCTTCTGCTGGTGCCAGCAGCGTTCTCCGACCCCCGTCGTGTATCCGTGCAAACTCCACCTCTCGTCCCGGCCAGCGGCTGCTAAGATCTCGCGCTGTCTAGGAGTTGTGTTCGGAACTGCTGGGACTTGTGGTACCTCTGCATGATGCCTGGTTGTTCTGCACCATGAGGGGTTAATTCCCAGTAGCTGTCCAGCTCCTATCAGGTTCTGGAGGTGGAGTTCTGGCTGCATAAATTGCAGCTTCACTAGTCACCTGTGCCAGTGTTTGAAATCCCTTCTCCACTCGCTCAGCTTTAGGTTTGACTTGCTCTTTATCTGTATCTGCATCGTTGTTGACCTCGGCTCGTTTTTGACATTGACTCTTTGCCTACTGATTTTGCTATTGACGTACCCTCTCGTTGTGACTCCGGCAAGTTTACCATTCTTTTGTGTTTTATGTTTGTCAGTCTGTTTGTGTTTCCCTTCCCACACTTATCAGTGTATTTCGAGTCTTCAAGTAGTCGCCCCACGGTTTAGCGTGGGGGGCTATAGCAAGGGACAGAGGTTGGGGCAAGCTCAGGGCACACTATCCCCTGTCTTTTGTGTTACCCAATCCTAACAGCTGTAAGTCCACTAAAGGAATCTGCACCGTTGCGTTCACAATCACTAAATTTTGCACAGTCGCTCTCTATGACTAGACTATGTCATAGACTAGGTTTTACTGAATAGATAAATGGTTAGATAGACAGATATGTATATAGGAAATAGACAAATTATAGAAGATAGATAACTAAACAGATAGATGATAGATATATAGACAGGAGATGTATGATAAGCATCTTCACCCGGACATTCAACCAAGGGCTATTAAAAGAGCCAAACATCCTTTGCCAACAAATTTCCACATGCAGGGGGCCCCTTTAGGACAGGGGGCCCTGGGCAAATTCACAGCTTGCCGCCCCCTAATGCCTTATCTGGGTAGGATTTTTAATTTGTCTCCCCTAGAGCATGAGGCTATTCAGGAGTACAGTCAAGATAATTTACAGAAGGGGCATTTACGCCCATCCACCCCAACTATGGGAGCAGGTTTCTTTTTTTGTTGGTTAGAAAGATGGTAGCCTTAGTCCTTGTATTGACTATTGTGAGCTCAAAAACATAATAAAAAACTATCCTCGGTTAAATCTGAATTATTTGCTAAACTTGTTAAATCTGAATTATTTGCTAAACTTGTTTAATCTGGATTATTTGCTAAATTTTCTAAGTGTCTGTTCAAAGTCCAAAAAATATATTTCCTAGTTTACATCATCACTCCTGAATCCTTTTGTATGGTACCCATCAAGGTCACAAATCAACCTTTTATTGTAGAGGTTGAACTGCAAGCTGGTTTGTACCATGGTCCTGACTGCCTTACTATCCTACAGCTGGTGGCCTTTTTCTCAAGGAAGTTCTCCTCCACAGAGCCCAATTATGATGTCGGCAACTGTTAACTCCTGGCCATAAACTGGGCATTTGAGAAATGGAGACACTTCTTTGAGGATGTTAAACACCGAATTTCGGTGATTACTGACAATATGAATCTGGAAAATGCTAGAGATTATCTCACAGGCAGGCTCTTTAGGCATTTTTGATTTTGTTATCATATGCCATCCTGGCACTAAAAATGTTAAGCTTGATGCCCTTTCTCAAAGTTTTTGGGTTGTATGGCCAAATGTAGCTTTACAGCATCATTTAAACACCTAATGGTGATTCATCTGTAAAACCAGAAATCAGATGAGCATCCCATTATTGGGGTAGGGTATATTTTGCATTTTCCTTTAGATATCACCTGTATGTTTTTTGTTTCCTCTTTCTACATTGATCAGTTTGTTGTTATACCTGTACTGTGAAGTGCATAATACAAAAACCTACTCCAGTTAAAACATTATCTTATCCCTCATTAATCAAACCCGAATGTTGGAAAATACAACTGTTACCAAAAAAACAAGCCCTTATATGCCGATGTCAGTTAAAAAATAAAAGCTATATCTATTTTGTTAATTGGAGCATGGAAAAACAAACAAAACTGCTCTGTCCCAGAGGCCAAAAATAGGTCCTTAACCAGTTCGCGACCGCCCGCCGTGTATTCACGGCGGCGGTTGGGTCGCGCTGCATGGAGAGGGCTCACGGGCTGAGCCCTCTCCATAGCCGGTAAGTCTTTGCTGCATACTGCCTGTCTTCATACTGCATACTGCCTGCATACTGCATACTGTCTTCACAGCGATGGCTGCCGGCAAAGCTGCCGGCAGCCTCAAAAAGATAGCGGCGCTGAGCGCCGCCATCTTACCTGGGATCGCCGCTCCCCGTGACATCATCGGGGGGCGGCGATCCGTCTCCATGGTAGCCTCGGATCTTCCGAAGACTCGAGGCTATTTCGTTTTAACCCCTTCATTACAATGTGCTGATAGCACATTGTAATGAATGAGGAGGAAAATCCCCATCCCCTGTAGTATGGCAGTATATGATAGGATCGATCAGACAACCTAGGGTTAAAGTACCCTAGGGAGTCTGAAAAATAGTAAAAATAAAAATAAAAAAAAGTTTTAAAAAAATAATTATAATAAAAAAACCTAAAATTTCAAATCACCCCCCTTTCCCTAGAACTGACATAAATATAAATAAACAGTAAAAATCATAAACACATTAGGTATCAACGCGTCCGAAAATGCCCGATCTATCAAAATATGATAACGGTTTTTCAATGCGTTTAACCCTGTAACGGAAAATAGCGGCCAAAGTCGAAAATGGCACTTTTTTGCCATTTTGAAAAATATAAAAAAATCTATAAAAAGTGATCAAAAGGTCGTACAGTCCTAAAAATGATATCATTGAAAATATTATCAAATTTCGCAAAAATTGACACCACCCACAGCTCCGTACACCAAAGTATAAAAAAGTTATTAGCGCCAGAAGTTGGCAAAATCAAAAAAATTATTTTTGTACAGGTTTTAATTTTTGTAAATGTATGAAAACATTATAAAACCTATACAAATTTGGTATCCCCTTAATTGTACCGACCCAAAGAATAAAGTAGACATGTCATTTGGGGCGCACAGTGAAAGACGTAATATGCAATACCACAAGAAAATTGCGCAAATGCGTTTTTTCACCATTTTCACTGCATTTGGAATTTTTTTCCCGCTTCCGAGTACATGGCATGGAATATTTAATACCATCACTATGAAGTGCAATTTGTTATGCAGAAAACAAGCCGTCACACAGCTCTTTACGTGTAAAAATAAAAAAGTTATAGATTTTTGAAGGTGGGGAGTGAAAAATGGACATGAAAAAACAGGAAAGGGCCCAGTCCTTAACCGGTTAAGGTGTTAATTGTGAAGTGTTGCTAAATAGTTTAGGGTTATTAAAGCTTATATTGTTATATGAAGTCCTGTACATGAATCCTGAATATTAAATGTTAAGATGCCATCTAGTGGCAAATAGCTATATTTGTTTATTGTATATGGCATAATTATATTTGCTTTTTTTCAGTGCAGCCTATGTAATTGTTGTGCAATCATTACATAATATAGTTATATACAGTATATTGAACACATTTTTACAAATTTAAGACATTTCTATATATACTAGGTACACTTACTTATAGAACCAGCACTACCTGCTCATTACATAAGTGATGAGCTAGCAGGGGAGAGGGTGAGACAGTGTAACAGCCTGTTAAGCCAGATCACAGAGGAGTTAGGCTTAGTGGCGTGATGAGTTATGGGTTATTATGCACCTTCCCCCCAGCAAAAACCACCTTGGCTATAAGATAATGGAATTAACACAAGGCCAAATGCTTACTCTGGATAACTAACATATTTGCATGCTTACCATACAGTAATAACATCAAAAGTTAGGAAGGTCTTTAAGAGAACCTGTCATGCAAATTAACCCAGCCAAAATAAAAACATTAAAAACTATGTTTAAAACACATTGGGGCAATGTGCAACAAAATCCTCTTCTAAATGCGTCGCAAAATGGAAATCGTCGGAATATTTTACGAAAGTGTGGCCACACGACCCTTAGTAAATGTGCCCCATTGTCTTTATCCCTAAATGGTTGCTTTCATGGTTGCCATGGCTGCAATGGCTGCCATGTTACAAAAATCAGTTTGCACTCACATCAGGTGAGTTGCATATAAGTTTACATGCGCACTAATTGAGTTTTACTTGCATTGCCCTGCCTCTTTATTCCTGATTGATAGACTATGATATTCTGCTGTATGGAGAGCTCTGTTACCTCATTGGGTACTTAAAGTCATATGACCAGGCTGACATAATCTAAGGTTCTGTTACATCTGCAACATCTATCTCATGTCTGTATCTGATTACATGAAATCACAGCAGCCTTCAAGGAGGATGGAGAGAAGTAGAATTACATGGATGATGGTGGGGAGTAGAATTCCATGAAGGCTGCTGTGATTTCATTTGATCAGATATGTGCATAGTGTCCAATTTGCTAATGTTAGGAGGCCAAAGGACGTGTGATGATGTCACATGACATGTTGAGAAGAGGTATGGGATACAGGGAGTAGTAGATGGGAGGGGATGGCCGAGCAGTACAAGCCTTCTCTGATACTAGGGAATATAACATAAAGTTGATTTATGTGGATGTAAGGGAAACAATTTATAGTTAAAAGAAGGGTATCAGTTAGTTAATAGGGCTCTATGGAACCTGTCACAAGCTGTATATGTGAAAATATGGTGACAGGTTCTCTTTAAGGTGCAAAACAGGAGCGCTATTAGGGGTTAAGATTGGTTCAAAATAAAAGTTAATTTTTCCTCCAACAGTTGATGTTTTACCTTCAGCACCAGAACAGTGTTTTACCTTCAATACAGAACCAGAACAAACCTTATATAACTACAGCACCAAAACAATGCTTGTACCATAAATACAGCACCAGAACAAACAACATACCATAAATACTACACCAAAATTTTGTATCAATAATACAACACCAGAACAATGCTTGTACAGGCGGTCCCTGACTTAAAGACACGTAACTTACAGACAACCTCTAGTTACAGACGGGCCTTTCTGTCCACTGTGACTTCTGGTGAAGCTCCATGGAAGCTTTAGTCCCAGACTGCAATGATCAGCTGTAAGGTATCTGTAATTAAGTTTTATTGATAATCCTTGTACCCGTGACAGCACAAAATTTGAAAATCTAACTGTCACAGTGACAAAAAATTTTTTGTCTGGAGTTACAATTAAGTTCTGACATATAGATTCAACTTAAGGACAAACCTGTCCATAAATACATCGCCAGAATAATAATCATACCATAAATACTACACCAGAATACAACACTAGAACAATACTTGTAACATAAATACAGCCCAAAGAACAATAAATATTGCTTTTGAATTAATCTAAATAAATTCTACCATGTGCAATTACACTTCCTAATACCACCTTAAAACGCAATGATCAATTTATGAAATTGGTAAATAAGAGGTTAAAGTAACCTGTCAGCAGATTCATGGAATTTAACAACAGGTGAAATAAAAGAATAAAGAAAAGCTCCTCATTATACTATGAAATGTTGACTTGTTTCACAGAAAAATTAACAACTAGTCAAGCGGCGAAGAGTCTGCACGGCAGTTCCCCTCCAGGTTCTTCATTTTCAGCCTAGCATTGATAGGTTTCTGATTAAACACAAATGGAAAGAGACTTTTCAATCATTCCCTATACACTAACAGGGTAGAATCTGCTGCCAGGTTACCTTTAATATGAACATCTGTTGTCCAGGCTTTCTGTGCCCCAATCACAGGTCTAAAAGTAAGAGTGAATGGATCTTCTACTGTATATGGACTGCAGGAGTTGAGTGCTGATTTTTCTATGTGTTTGGCAGGAGACAGGGAGGACATCCTCTAAATCAGCGGCACCCAACTGCTGGGCCGTGGCCCTAGATAGGGCTTTGAAACATCCAGTCCTGGGCTGTGGCCAAAGAACTTAAACTTTAAAAAAAATTGGTTCTTAACTCCGGTGCTCCTCTTTTCCTCACTGCCCCGGTTTCTTCTCTGCCCCATTCCTGCTGGAACAGACAGAGGCATGTCTATGAGCCCTGGCTGCCTAGACACACTATGATGCAGCGGTGTTGCCGGTTGATTACTTCATAGTGTGTGGTATAGTCTTTATACTGGGGACATTGCATTATCGAGGGGAGCTCTGCTGGCAACATTGCATGATCGAGGAGGGCTCTGCTGTGGACATTGAATTAGTGAGGGGGTCTGCTGTGGACATTTTCTTAAAGAGTAGGGATATTATAATTTTTTTCAGGGCCCATGTTAGGGGAGTTACCTGACTCGGTCCCTGGGAAATAAATGTTTGGATGCAGCTGGTCCCCAAATACATAAAGGTTGGGGACCACTACTCTAAGTGGACAGTGCAGAGCCTCTATTTTTGCAAAATCTTATCAAGGTCTGTACCCCCATCTCCCAAGCCCTTGAATCTATACTCAAAACCCTCTTCATTAAACCTGTACCCCCATGTCCCTTACATTCTCTCACAGCCTTCACTCCTAATAGTCCTTCCTTCTTGAAGGGGTTGTCTGAGAAATATAAGAAAATAGCAATGTACCCGGACTGGGGGTCTGAGTGCAGCTTCTGTGCCCCTGTAAACAAGAAGGGGCAAGGCATGGAGAGATCGCAGCGCGGGAAGCTGGCAGGGATATAGGAGGTAAGTACATGTTAATTTTTGCTGCAGCCTTCCCAGCCAGATCTCCATTTTTTATATCACTTGGACAACCCCTTTAAACAGCCTTACACCCCCATCTCTTTCCTCTGTTTCCTCTCATACATCTAGCATTCCCAGGTCCTCCAGCATCCTCACACAGCCATCAACAACAGGTCCCCCAGTTATAACACTCACCCCCTGATACCCCTGCTTCTTCTTAAAAGTCAACACTCCCTCCTATTAACCAAGCTAGCACTCCCATGTCCTCTTCTAATCACAGCTTCCCCAGCCCTACTCCTATGTAAACAGCTTGCACCGCTCCCCCATTCTCCTCACACAGCCAACATCCCATTCCTCATTGCAATTGCATTGCCAGCCCCCCATATCCCTTCCTGTACATACAGGCAACTCTTCCATGTGCCCTTCTTCACAAAGCAAGCATCCCGCTGCTTTACTTTGAGTGCATTGCACTGTCCCACAACCTTTCCACTGCTCTGGGTGACTGCTCTAATTTTCAACAAGAAGACTGCAACGGCCTTTGGGGAGAAGTTGTGGAGCAGCTCAATACAAAGCAGTTTGAGGATACATGATCAGTTTTCCTATAGTCCTGGAAAATAAATATTTACTACCTACTGATCATAATAGTTATTAAAATTCCAATTGTCATCTTTTCATATACTCATGACTTTTCATTATTTTTTTTTCATGTGCTCCTGTTATATCTGTTGTAAACAACCTATGGTACAATTCATTTAAAACAGAAATATGTTTACCTTTATTTGCAATTATGTCTCTATGTAATTTGTTAATCTTTATGTCTAAGGATAATGGCCCATTTACAAAAAATGTAAAAGCTGTTACATTGTTGCATGGATTAATCGGCTCCATCTACACTTACTGTCACCTTGCCAGAAACTGAGCTGGTTACTCAGTAAACAAAGGCAAGTTTGCTTAGTGAATAAAAGATTAGCACTTGCATTCAGAAGGTGGAACGAAAGAATATGATGCTCTCTAATCAAGACAGATTTGCCAGACCACGTAAAGAGGAGTGAGTTTTGTACAGATGACCCAAGATTTATAAACAGCAGAAACTTGTGGGACATTGCTCATATTTACAATGACATCCCTTCTGCGGGATACATTGTTTGAAATTCAGAGACAGGCCCCTTCTCCAAGTAAAGATTACCACCATCTTGTCATCACAAAGAATGAGGTACGTTTAATTTGTAAGTTCATTGTACCAGTGTCCAACTAGCAGAGGTCTATAATTTATGTTTTATAAGAATGTGCTCTTTTTAAAAAAGAAGATGGCAAATGTGGGAGAATAGCCCCACTAGCATTTCCTATAAAAAGTTTGTAGCCATACCCTAATTCTTCTTTGTCCACCCCAGGCAGTGGTAGCTATGGTTTAGATTTCTGTGTATAGGCTGTGTATAGCCATGAATCTTTATTTCACGTTATTATGTCTTATGTTTTGGTGTTTTGTATTATTGTATAATTAAAAAAATAAATACAGAAAGTGGTAGAGGCAATATAAAAAAGAATGCAACTTAACTTTATGTCAGCTGCACATGGGTAGGTGTAATACAAATGATAAAGCTTACTTAATAGAAAATGTTGCATGTTCTTTTAGTTGCAAACTGCTTGCACCTGTCACCCTAAAAAAAAACGCACTAGGAGCTACCCCAGATGTAGCAGTGTTAAACCCTCTGATAAAGCTAGCAAACACTGCAGTGCCATACCCTCGGAATATCGGACCAAGATAGTTTAACACTGCTTCATCTGGGGTAGTGCTAGGAGCTAGGAGGTTTCCACGGCAGCCTACAGTCTCATAGAGACTCATAGTCTTGCAATGTATAATGATTTCCAATAGCCTGTGAATGACAGGCTATTGGAGATCATCGGTAAAATTGCAATATACTACAATACTGTAGTATGAAATAATAGTTTAAAAAAAAGTAAAAGTTTCAATCATCCTCCTTTCTCTAGAACACTTATAAAAATAAACTGTAATAAACTGCGTCCCAAAATGCCTAATATTCTGCGTATCAAAATATTTAAAAAAATTATTCCTGGCCATGAACACCGTAACGGAAAATAGTGCCCAAATGTCAGAATCGCCACTTTTTTGCCATTTTTCGATCCATGAATATACAGATAGTCCCCTACTAAAGAACACCCGACTTACAGGCGACCCCTAGTTACAAACGGACCTCTAGTAATTGGTAATTTACTGTGCTTTAGCCCTGGGTTACAATAAACAGATATAAAAGTTATTAAAGGTGTCTGTAATGACACAGGATCCTTTAAATTGGACAACCCCATATTCTTCCTTATTCGCTTCCACCGGCTTCCACAAAAAGCCATTGAATGAAAAAGTAAGATGCTGGCGACTGGCATTTGGCGACAGCCGTTAATCGATTGGAATCGGGAGAGGTGGAGGATTAAATGATAAATGGTTATGTATCCTAAATGGGTTCTTCCATACTAATTCAAGGAAATTGGGGCAGTTTCACTTACCGGTCCATTCGCGATCAGCAGCATCGCGTCTCTTGCGGTGGATTCGGGTCCGGCCAGGGATTTATTAGGTAGTTTCCTCCGCCGGTCCCACCCAGTGCGCTGATGCGATGTGAAAAAGCAGTCGGAACGCGATGGAGTTCACGGGCCTAGGGCTGAGTGAAGGTTTCTAAGTGCAAGCCAGCTGACAGATTTGGTTTAATGCGGCGGTTTTCCGAATCCGTCGAGGTTGTGGTTTCGGCCACGCCCCCGATTTCCAGTGCGTGCATGCCGACAACGATTGCGGACAAAATGAAGCGATCGCGTGCGCCAAAATCCGGGACACATACTCAGGGTAAATCGGCGCACAATCGGAAAATATGGGTAAACACGTCGGGAAACGCGAATCGGGCCCTGTAGAAAGCCCCCATTATCTTAACGATTTGCAGCCCTTAAAACGTTTTCAGCTATATTCGAGTCGTCCAATTGTTTGCCACCCCCATTTAACGCTGTGGTACAGTAGAAGAGCATAGTACCATGGGGGAATTCGAGAAGGCAAGATTAGCTCAAAGTCCGAAGAAGTAGTAGAGCCTTTAGCAATCGGCACATGTATGAATGCACGCAAATGGTACATACGCTGGTGGTTCATCCCTCTATCTTTCCACGCCATCAGCGTTGTGCTCGATCCGGGCCCTCCTCCATTGTCCATAAGAAATGTGATAGTGCTTGTTTAGTGAGACTCACGTTCCCATGTTTAGTAGTACGGGCTAGGGTCTGATCGGACAATTACTTTTGGAAATTGGCAAATTTTGAGAAGCTGATTTCGTTCCAAGCAGAAGGGAGGAGGGAGATCAATTGCATTGTTGCATTCCTGACGATTTTGAAAATAGTGGGGTATAATTAAGATGGTAAGGTGTCTGTGTTTCTACCGCGGGTAATGACGGAACGGGGTCTTTCATAAACAAAATATGTCGTCCGCGAATATAAAGCCAGGTGCAGATTTTTGTCCCCCACTCTTATCCCCTCGAACCGTTGGGTGTTGCCAGGACACGCGGACAGGGGTTCAATGTGATTGAACAACAGAGGAGAAGTGGCATCCTGTCCGCGTGCCCTTCTGCAAATGGGAATCGTCCGAGGATAAAACCCGGCGAGTCACTAATTCTGGCACTGGGGTTCTGTATAGAGATGCTTAATAATTGCAAAAAAGGACCTTCAAATCCCTGTGGTGCAACATGCCGTAGCCCACCCCAACGTAAATTATCAAAAGCCTTTCGGCATCCTCGGGGCCAAAGCAGGGGCCACAACCCCAGGGGGTAAAAGTGAGCTGCATCCATGCCAACAGGACTCGCCTTACATTTGTCACAGCTGAAACGACCAACCGTGAAGCCTATTTGAGGTGGAGAGACAAAGAGAGACGGTATTACGCGCCAAAGGGTTTGCCAAGATTTTGAGAGGGTTTTAACGTCGACATCCCATCAGCAAGATAGGTCTGTAAGAGCTAGGATACTCCGGGTTCTTTACCCTTTTGAGGAGAAACTTATATATGCCGGTTCATGTGACTGGGAGACATAGGGGAGCCCTCCATTTAATTTGGAGAACAGACGAGCCAAGTAGGGGGCAACTTGCTCTGTACCACCTTGAGAATCCCCATTAGATGCCCACCCCAGGGTGATATGGGGATTCTTTAAAGATTTTTCAACAATAAAGATCATTTAACCCCTTACTTACAATGTAATCAGGTTAGCTCCTATCACTCCTTGCTGTCAGTGCAAAATCCCAGGTGTGTGGGTGGGACCTTACAGACACATTACATCCATCTAGTTCTGTGGGGGACAATGTGGTTCACATCAGGGTACAGGGTTTAATATGCACTTTCATCTGGCTTCTGACATTGTCCTAACCACACTGACACACTAGAAGGAGAGGATGAGATGCATGAGATTTTTATTCAAAGGAGGGTGACAGACAGAAAGCTGCCAGACTTTTACATTGTACATTGTGGAGCCCTGCTAAATCTCACGATATGTGCCGCCTCCCCCTTCCCCCGGATCACGTATCCCTTGTAGCTTGTAGTGAGTTCTGTTCTTCTTACCGCGTCATGGCAGAAGAACGGTTGGCTGGAGTAGCACTTGCTTGCCGCACTGGGGTCTGGGTTCGAATCCCACCCAGGTCAAATCTGCAAAGAGTTTGTATGTTCTCTCCTTGTTTGCGTGGGTTCCTCCGGGTACTTGGTTTCCTCCACACTCCAAAACATAGTGTTAGGTTGTTTAGATTGTGAGCCCCATGGGACAGGGACCAATTTGACATGCTTTGTGCAGCGCTGCAAACTGTGTGCGCTATATAAATAAAGGAATAAATTTTATTAACCCTAACGCTTGCGCCGTGTCTCTAGGTGCAGAGGTATAAGGAAGTAGAAGAGGGCTCACGGGTGAGTCCTGTATACAAGAGGTGGGGTTTTTCCATTTTGCACAAAACCCCCACGCTAATAACGCGTTCGGTGCTTGCACCGATCTGCGGCTATTAACCCTTCTAAACGCCGCCCGAAAGTTGCGGGCGGCGTTAAAAGACGGCGGCGCGCGGGCGCCCATCTTTTTTTCGATCGCACGACCCCGAACGTCATCGTGGGGGGGCGGGCGAGAGTTACCATGGTAGCCTCGGTCTTCTCTTGACACGACTGAGACATGGTTTATGCAGGTTCGTTACAATGCGCCAGTGGTCATTTAATGTAGACTGCAAAACGCCATATATTGCAATACTGTAGTATTGACAGTATATGGTAGGAGCGATCTGATCTCTAGGGTTATTGTACCCTAGATGGTCTAAAAAATATGTGAAAAAAAAAGAAAAAAAAAGTTTAAAAAATAAAAAAAAATTAATAAAATATATAAAAGTTCAAATCACCCCCCTTTCCTAGACGGATATAAAACATAACAAACGTAAAAATCACAGACATATTAGGTATCGCCCGATCCCAAAATGGATCCCCGATCTATCAAAATATAAAAACGGTTACGGCCGGGGTGACCCTCGGCTGAGGAATGGCGCCCAAGTCCGAAATGCGACTTTTACACCTTTTTACAGAACATAAAAAATGAAATGAAAAATGATCAAATTTGCACGACCTCCAAAAATCGGTGCATGAAACCGTCACCTCATTTCCTAAAAAATGACCCCTAACACGATTTCACGTGCGCCAAAGTATGAACATAGTATTAGAGTCAGAACGATGGCCAAAAAAATTTTTTTTTTTCTTTTTTGTACATCATGCGTTTATTTTTGAAAATGTATTAAAACACAATTAAAACCGATATAAATTGGTATCACCGCATCGCACCGAACCAAAGAATAAAGTAGGCGTGTTATTTGGAGCGAAGATGAAAGAGTCGTAAAAACTGGGCCCACAGGACGTACGGCAACGTGCGGTTTGTTTTTTTTAATTTTCCACATTTGGAATTTTTTTTCAGCTTCGCAGACACGGCATTGTTATAATAAATAACATTTAGGGGAAAAGTAAAATTTTGTTACGACAAAATAAGCCCTCACACAGGGTTCTTGACACGGAAAAATGAAAAAGTATGGATTTTGAAGTTGGGAGAGCGAGAAATGAGCCGGGAAAACCTCCGTCCTAAGGGGTTAATGTATGTGTCTCTGAGGTCCGTGGGGGGGGGGGTGGGGGGGGCAAAAGGCTCAGAGCAGAAAAAGACATAAGCTCATCTGCACAATTCACACAGAAGAATCCAGGATGGCGAGCACCCGACCCTAGTCAGACGATACAGGGTTTGTGTCTAGAGACAACTGAAAATTGTGTACACCAGAACTGATAGAGACAGGTGGGCTTGAAATGGACTTGGTGTGAAATCTGTATTTTTGTAAAACAGTGAATTAGAGAATGTGTTATTTTGTTTTCCTGAGTACATATAAAAAACTTGTCTTCGTGGCAATACCCCTTTAAGGTTCCCCATTAATCCGAGCATTATCTGATTTTTTGGATGGTGGATAAGAACACATGTGGGACAGATTATTTATGTATCTGTTCCAAATTTATTAAGCAGTAGAACCGCGCATTGATGTATTATTTCAAAGTTGAGGTCCATCAGGTTTGTGATAAGTCTCATGGTACATTACAAATGGGTCTATGCAAAAAGTGATAGGCACACTTAGCACAAGCGATTGTTTCCCAAAAGAACTATATTGAACCAAGAGAGAGCAAAATGCAAGATTTTTTAATAGATCTGTGTCCCATCACCGAGACCCCCACCATCATCAAGTTATAGGATCCCCAGGGATCCTGTGGATAGGCTATTTGTTTTGTGGAAAAAACCTTTATTGTGTATGCACACAGACAACATTACCTAAACAATATAATCAATAATTGTGTGTCATTTTCAGTCCAAAACTTTATATAGTCCCTTTTAGGTTATCTGCTAAGATCAGATCTATTTAGTAGTGTTGTAATGCTCTTTTATACAAGCAGAAAACTTTTAAGGTGTACCAATAGTGTTCAATTGAGATTAACCAAATGATAACCAACATCTTTGCAAATTATATGGAGGAAATGGTGTCAAATGAGGATTTTGATACATTTAATATCCACTTTAAACTTACTTTGCATCATTTGTTTCTGTAAAAATCATGTGGTGTTTTCTTATTCCGCGGTAGAATTTTCCTGTGCTCGGCTCGGGCGAACAGAAATTTCCAAGATCGTTAATGTAACTAGGCAAGACAGGAACTATATTAAATTTTGTACAATATACAGGCGGTCCCTACTTAAGAACACCTGACTACAGACGGCCCCTAGTTACAAACAGACCTCTGGATTGGTAATTTACTGTACTTTAGCCTTAGGCTACAATAAACAGCTAAACAGTTACAAATGTGTCTGTAATTAAGCTTTATTGTTAATCCGGTTCTTATGACAACCCAACATTTTTAAAATCTATTGTAACGAGAACCAAAAAATTGTGGATGGGATTACAATCATAAAATATACAATTCCCGATATACATACAAATTCAACTTAAGAACAAACTACGAACCTATCTTGTACGTAACCGGGGACTGCCTGATCTGCATACATAGTAGTGAGATCCCAATGCTAAATATACATAAATTTTCAAAACTGGAACTAAATTCAACTCACAGACAGACAGGGCTACTATTTACCCTTACAGGACTCAGCCCTTGTAGTTTTGTGTGTTTATGTTTTTTACCTCCCCCTATTTCAGAAGCAATACTTTTTTATTTTTATTGTTATGGTTGGGAAAATTGTACTTTTTAGTGGCCATTTAATATTCCATGTAATGTACTGGAAAG
Organism: Engystomops pustulosus; assembly: GCA_019512145.1. Taxonomy (NCBI): domain Eukaryota; kingdom Metazoa; phylum Chordata; class Amphibia; order Anura; family Leptodactylidae; genus Engystomops; species Engystomops pustulosus. Next base: position 89,578,754 of record CM033642.1, on the reverse strand, counting down.
CTGGAAGAAAAATCCAAGTGTGGTGAAACCTACAAAAAAAACAATTGTGGCATTTTGGGGCTTCTTTTACGGCTTTCATTCTGTGATCCAAATGACACTCCTCTTTATTTTGGGTGGATTCGATCACCAAATTATGTTAGGTTTTAGAGATTTAAACAAAGAATTTAATCTTTCTACAAAAAAAGTATTTGCCATTTTGCCAAAATCTGAGGCCAATAACATTTCACACTTGATGTGTTCACAACCTATGCAAGGTGTCATTTTTTGGGAACTGCTGGAATTTTAACTTACCGTAGTATCAATTTGGGACCTACATGACTGTTTGATCATTTTTTACTTTACAGGCAGTTGGCAGGTTACAAAGAGGATAAGTTCTGTAGGTTTGTTCTTAAGGTGAATTTGTAAATAAGTCAGAACTGTATATTTTATGATTGTAACGCAAGACAAATATTTTTGGTCTTTTTGACCTGGATTTTACAAATCTTACAGACGAGCACTCGAGCATCGGGAAAAGTTCGTCTCGAATAACGAGTACAGTTCTGACTTATTTACAAATTCAACTTAAGAACAAACCTACAGAACTTATCCTCTTTGTAACCTGGCAACTGCCTGTATGAGTAAAAAATGATCAAACAGTCATGTAGGTCCCAAATTGATATACGGTAAGTTAAAATTCCAGCAGTTACCACAAAAAATGACACCTTGCATAGGTTTGAACACTAAAGTGTGAAAATGTTATTGGCCTCAGAATTTGGCAAAATGGCAAATACTTTTTTTGTACAAAGATTTAAATTCTTTTTTTAAATCTACTAAAACCTATACATAAATTTGGTGATCGAATCCACCCAAAAATAAAGAGGAAGTGTCATTTGGAGCACAGAATGAAAGCCGTAAAAAGAGAGCCCACAAGAAAACGCCACAAATGTGTTTTTTTGTAGGTTTCACCACACTTGGAATTTTTTTTCCAGCTTTCCAGTACATTACATGGAATATTAAATGGCGCCACTAAAAAGTACAATTTGTCCCACCGATAACAATAAAAATAAAAAAGTTATTGCTTCTGCAATGAGGGGAGTAAAAAACATAAACGCAAAAACTACAAAGGGCTGAGTCCTGTAAGGGTTAAATAGGCTCCCTGTCTGTCTGTTAGTTGAATTTAGGTCCAGTTTGAAAAATTATGTATATTTAGCAGTTGGGATCTCACTACTATGTATGCAGATACAGGCAGTCCCCGGGTTACGTACAAGATAGGTTCTGTAGGTTTGTTCTTAAGTTGAATTTGTATGTAAGTCGGGAATTGTATATTTTATGATTGTAATCCACAATTTTTTTGGTCTCTGTTACAATTAGATTTTAAAAATGTTTTGAACAAAACGAAAGGTAATTGGTATTTCCTCGCTGCGATCGAGTGGGGCTGCAGTCAAGATGATTTGGCTTCCTAAACACCTGTACTATTTTCAAACTCAGTGTTTCAATTATTTGGGATAAGGACGGGACATAGGATGCTTAAATTGAGCCCTTCGGTCCCTTCAATTGTCACCTATATTGGGCAACTCATTATGATACCTACCAGTACTGGAGGGCTTCGGACAGCCTGAAATAAATGGGTAGAAATAGAAGAACTACGGGCAGCACCAATGCACACAACTCTTGCTGTGGGGGATGTTAAAATCCCCCCCCAACCTACAAGACCCTTTGCTAGGCCCTATTTCCACTATTGCCTTACACTGTCAATATGGCGGACATATCTGAAAGGTTCAACTTCTATCTAGATGCTCCCCAATAGGGTGTCGGTTTATATAATGCATGATATACCTGCCAGCTGATGAATCCATGTGAGGTGATGGTCTAAAGCAGTGGTGTTTCATTTAGCAGAGCATGGCTTGACCCTTCTCATGCTGGAGTTGCGACAATTTTGACTATTTTATGAATAGAAAGTAACTTACCTGGGAGGGAATGAATGTATCACTACTTACAAGTGAGTCATTATTTGAGATCAGTTTGCATCTGCTCTAGTTTCTAAGCCCTCTGAGTTTTGAACAGTTGCACAGGAGAGGCACCTCTGTTAGTGGGAAGATACCTATTATTTAACAAATCCTATCCACTCCCTAGAAGCCGCTCCATCAATCATAAGATATATAACTAAGTGGGAAGCAGACACGGACAGCCATATGGCAGGTAATATGGGAGACAGAACGACTAATTGTTAGTCCATATGCAATGGTTTATAAAGAGACACAATATTAAGTCCGAAGAGATTGGTATTTACACTCCTTCCCACCATTAGATTACAACAATACCATATACTTGTTGGTGTGGTGTCAGGCAGAAGGGCGGGACAACTTTACCACATCTTCTGGTCTTGCCCCCTTATAGGTGCCGTTATGGAAGTGTAGAATGTGATTATTGGGAACGGGAATTGTTTGGACTCCAGTGTTCCGTTAGACACTCCTTAATATACCCCTTCTTAATGTACCCGCCAATTTTGTTGGTAAACATTTACTACCCCTCTTCGCCGACAGCATCTAAAGTGTGATAGCAAAAGCCTGGAAAACAGACGATTCCTCCCGTCAGAATGATAGTTTTACCCGTACTAATAGAAAATTCATCTCTAAAAGAGAATGCACTGCCTCTCGCGTCTCAAGTAATACCATGGACGCTTGCTTGCTGTGCCCTTCTTGTAGGACCATGTGATAATTTATCTCCCCATTTTCTTATATACAAAGTGGAGAAGATAGTTGCTACTTTGTATGTTAGTTGTATAAACCCATTAGTGTTGTCTATGTGTATCACATTGCTTTGTTTCTTTTTGTAATGGATGAAACAAAACCCTTAATAAAATACAGTTAAAAATAAAATAAAAAGCCCACTATTAACGAAAAAAGCGTTGTTGATTATTGCCGGGTTTTAATTTATGTATGGCCAGCAATGTAACTGTACCTTCTGCTGCCGTCCAAGGAAGCTATCCATTAAGAACCCACCGGAGGATTGGAGGGTCCCCGTGGGCCTTCAACACTGGGTGCCAATGTTCCGCCGGGTCACTGAAAACTCAGGGCGAAGTCAGGCCTCTGCCCTAGATGTGACTATGCTCTCCGGCAGGCAGACAACCAATGGGGCACAGTTTACTTACCCGGTCCAGTCGCGATGTCTCCGACGCTGATTCGGGTCCGGCCTGGATCATAGGTCCGCTGGCGATAAACCACTAGGTGTTGCTACTGTGCCGAGGGTCCGCTGGAGTTTTTTTTTTAAAATACCGCAGTCTTTCAGAATATTCGGGTTTTTTTACACGTCCCTGATTTCGTGCATGCAAAACCGGCGTGATTGCGGGAAATCCGATCTCATGCGCCCAAATCCGCGCGGCGGAATTCGGTGTGCAAATCAGAAAAGAATCATAGGGAGTACCCGACGGAATCGCGGCGCTTCGGACCTTAGTAAATGAGCCCCAGCACCTCTTTACAGAATACTCGGAGCAAAAGGCATTGATCTGAGTGTACTGTGTCTTGCGGATGGGCAGTCGCTATGCCACTATGTGCCCATACCACACCCAGGAACATAGGCTACTCAGTGCATGAGTCATCAGAGGTGGATGAGAGATCATGAACAAATAATCGGATTGCTGTTTAAATTGTATCCGTTATAATGTATCAAATACTATTGAGGACGTTAATGAACTCTCAACAGCTCCCAGGTAACAATCCAGAGGATTCTCAAGATGTCTTGGATATTTCTGGAGCATAAGATCACACATTATGTCAAATGGTACCTACATCAGTGAAATCATTGCCATCAGTAAATTCTATGTGCTCGCCCAATCAGCTGATAGGAGACACGATTGTTATCATGTGTACTATGGTTGAGAATGTACACTCCACATAGGAGTTGCCACTGAGCTAAGGTGAAAATTGCCTATCAAAGGTGAAAATATGTTTCTGATTTGTAGCACAAATTCTAGTATGTCATAAATTAGTTAATGCTCTGATTAAACCGAGATTCTTACCACGCTTTATTGTGTCTTATCTGATTATGTGTCTTGATTAGGTCTACACATTGGTTGTAGAAAGATGTAGAAATGGGGCCACTTTGTGGTGTTGTCTTCCTAAGATGCACAGAGAGGCAAGCAGACAATGTGTTGGAGAGGGTGGAGGTTGAAACTGTGTATTGGCGTAACTGATTCCAGTGCCGCCATTACATTATACCATCCACAAAATTACCTTTTTTTCAGTGTTTATAGTATAGAGGTGATTGTCAATTGCAGGGCATATTCCACTATGCAGAACATTGCAGTGGGTTAAAGACACAGAATCAAAGCCATTTCCTACTATGAGTCAGCCTTGTCAGAGCCCAAGCTTGTGTTGCCTGTTTTTTTAGTGGTGATAAACAGCTGTTTTCTCCTTACTTGAGTGTAAAGTTATATTTCCACCTACATAACAATCAGCTATGACTACGGAAAGCGGCCAATAATGGTTACTCTCCGGAGTGGCCGTCTCAGGGCTGGCATTTTCTCTAGCCTCAGGTTACCACAGATGTCTGTGGGATGCCTTTTTTTCAGCCTTAGGGTTTTTTATGAGAAACCATGACAAAGTTTGTAATTGGCAGCCAGGTTAACAAAGGCTGAATGTAAATGTGAATGTATGTACCTTTGCTCATGTCTTCTTTCACTAATTCCTCCTAATCTACATAAAAAAGACACTGCTTAGAAGCGAAAAATCAATTCAAATTTGATCTAAGTCACACTGGAGAGTTTTATCCATTAACGAATTGCTATTGCCTGTAACCATTTTAGTTTTTGAGAAATCTGTTTGTGTAAGGTTTTTGAGATTCAGGGGCCCGGGCGGTCAACATTTCGCCAAATTAAAATGTTGTTTTGGCTCTAGGTTTCGATGTTAGTAAACAGATGTCCATTTCTAGCGGAGTGCGGAACCTGCGCTGTCTCCTTATAGGCGTACACTTTAACGCATGTCATTATTCTTTATATATTGGACACTTTACTGAGCTACCATTTGTAATATGCTTGCTTCCTTTAAAGATGGCAAGATTTTTTTGGAACCTCCCCCAAATACCTTGCAAGGGTGATCGATTCACTCAGTAGTTGCGTAAGGGAGTTTTATGTATTAACAAAGTATATTGATTACTGATAATCATTTCTTGGCTTCCATTAATAGCCTTAGCATATTCTGTCTATGATTGGACTGGGGGGATATGATATGTTATCTTAATGAATTTATCTACTCCTAAATATCCTAAAGGTAGGCTAGGCTTTTGTTTTTTTAGACAAAGTTGGGCAAAACTAAAAGTGGGAGCCCCCAACAGAAAAATGTTTTTGGATAATCACATTCAGTTACAAGTCATCTTAGCACGGCACCAATGATCATAGCACTTACAAACAAGTATATGCGTTGGGTACGGAATGGATTTCGACCAATAAGCATATGGTTGCTAAACTAATAAAAATGTTGATATGAAGGTGGAATTAAAGGGGGTATTCTTGTATGCGCGCATTTACCATCAGTATATTAATGGCCCTGTCATATAGAAACCATTTCTTCACTTAGATGTTATAAAACAAAATTCAGACAGAATGTGTCCTTGGTACGGGCCCCTTTAACGGAAGGGTATTGCACACAAGAAACAAAGGTTTTTGTATATGCTAATGTCCGGGGGAGTAGTAGGACTATCATGTCCAGCCAGCCGGTCCTGTGGATTGCTGGGAATCCAGGTGTGTCAGGCAGGACCACTCATCGTATATAGCGCATGTCTGGCCGATGCTGCGCCAACACAACTATATAGGGCTATCTACCCTCCCTTATTCAAGATTTACGGGCTTTGTTGAACAAACGAAAGGTACATTGTATTTCCCTGCTTGGTCGAGTGGCTGCAGTCAAGATGATTTGGCTTCCTAAACTCCTGTACTATTTTCAAACTCTCAGTGTTTTCAATTTTATTTCGGATAACAGGAGACATAGAATGCTTAAATTGATGCCCTTCGGTCCTTCATATTGTCACCTATTATTGGGCAACTCAATTACGATACCTACCATACTGGATGGCTTCGGCAGCCTGCACTAAATGGGTAGAAATAGAAGAACTACGGCTAGCACCAATGCACACTAACTCTTGCCTGTGGGGATTTAACCCCCCCCCCCCCCCCCAACCTACAGACCCTTTGCTAGGCCCTATTTCCCTATTGCCTTTATACTGTCAATATGGCGGACATATCTGAAAAGGTTCAACTTCTCCTCTAGATGCTCCCCAAGAGGTGTCGGTTTTATATAATCCTGATATACCTGCCAGCCTGATGACATCCATGGTGAGGTTATGGTCTCTACAAAGGGCTGAGTCCTGTAAGGGTTAAATAGGCTCCCTGTCTGTTTGTTAGTTGAATTTAGGTCCAGTTTGAAAAATTATCTATATTTAGCAGTTGGGATCTCACTACTATGTATGCAGATACAGGCAGTCCCCGGGTTACGTACAAGATAGGTTCTGTAGGTTTGTTCTTAAGTTGAATTTGTATGTAAGTCGGAACTGTATATTTTATGATTGTAATCCCATCCACAATTTTTTTGGTCTCTGTTACAATTAGATTTTAAAAATGTTGGGTTGTCATAAGAACCAGGATTAACAATAAAGCTTAATTACAGACACATTTGATAACTGTTATAGTTGTTTATTGTAGCCTAAGGCTAAAGTACAGTAAATTACCAACATCCAGAGGTCTGTTTGTAACTAGGGGCCGTCTGTAAGTCAGGTGTTCTTAAGAAGGGGACCGCCTGTATATTGTACAAATAAAATTTAATATAGTTCCTGTCTTGCCTAGTAGGTTACATTACGATCTTGGAAAATTTCTGCCCGAGCCGAGCACAGGAAAATTCTACCGCGGGAAGTAAAGAAAACACACAATGAATTTTTACAAGAAACAATGATGCAAAGTAAGTTTAAAGTGGATATTAAATGTATCAAAATCCTCATTTGAACACCATTTCCTCCATATAATTTGCAAAGATGTTGGTTATCATTTGGTTATCTTTGGTTATCTCAATTGAACACTATTGGTACACATTAAAAGTTTTCTGCTTGTATAAAAGAGGCATTAAACAACATTACTAAATAGATCTTGATCTTAGCAGATAACCTAAAGGGAAATGACACACATATTATTGGATTATATTGTTTAGGATAAGGTTGTACTGTGTGCATACACAATAAAGGGGTTTTTCCACAAAACAAAATAGGCCCTATCCACAGGATCCCTGTGGATCCTATAACTTGATGATCGGTGGGGGTCTCGGTGATGGGACACAGATCAGTAAAAAGAATCTTGCATTTTGCTCTCTCTTGGTTCAATATAGTTATTTTGGGAACAATCGCTTGTGCTAAAGTGTGCCTATCACTTTTTGCATAGACCCAATTTGTAATGTACCAGGAGACTTATCACAAACCTGATGGACCTCAACTTTGAAATAATACATCATATGCGGGTTACTACTGCATTAATAAATTTGGAAGACAGAATACATTAAATAATCTGTACCACTATGTGTTCTTATCCACCATCCAAAGGAAAGCAGATAATGCTCGGATTAATGGGGAACCTTAAAGGGGTATTGCCACGAAGACAAGTTTCTTATATGTACTCAGGAAAACAAAATAACACATTCTCTAATTCACTGTTATTTACAAAAATACAGCATTTCACTCCAAGTCCATTTCAAGGCCAACCTGTCTCTATCCTGGTCCTGGTGTACACAATTTCAGTTGTCTCTAGACACAACCCTGTATCGTCTGACTTAGGGTCAGGTGCTCGCCATCCTGGATTTCTGTGTGAGATTGTGCAGATGAGACTTATGTCTTTTTCTGCTCTGAGCCTGTTGCCCCCCCCCCCCTCCTCCTCACGGACCTCAGAGACACATACATTAATAATAATAATAATTCCTTTATTTATATAGCGCACACAGATTATGCAGCGCTGCACAAAGCATGACAACCTAACAGTATGTTTTTGGAGTGTGGGAAGAAACCGGAGTACCCGGAGGAAACCCACGCAAACAAGGAGAGAACATACAAACTCTTTGCAGATGTTGACCTGGGTTCGAATCCCACCCAGGTCAACATCTGCAAAGAGTTTGTATAGAGGACATGGTGATTTCAGACCACTCCCCCGTCATGTTAGAACTGGCTGACAAGACCCCGAAAGGCAGTGACATACTGTGGAGATTTCCCTCTTTCTTGACTAAAGATGAGGATTTTGTACAACCATTGCGAGGGTGGTGGACAGAATATATTGATGGAAATGGGAGGCATGGCACGGACTCTATGTTGTTTTGGGAGTCAGGAAAAGTGGTAATTAGGGGCCGTATAAGAGACCATGTATGGGCGCTAAAAAGGACAACCAGGGAACAATTTAGGAGGGCGAGTGATGAGGTACGTAGAGCTTACTCAGACTTTTTAGAGAGACCGTCAGACACCACAAGAGAGGCATGGGGGAAAGCCAAGGAGGACTTTACTATTTGGGCAGAGAGGAAGGAAGATTTCACTAGATCTAAATTCGAATTGGAACTTCACAAATTTGGGGACAAATCCAGTAGGTTACTGGCAAATTTGGCAAAGGGACGCCGTCCCATGACCCACCTTTTGAGAATGAAACGCCCAGACGATACAGTGGCAGTATCCCTAAAGGACATACTGGGGAAGTATTTTGAAAATCTATATAAAGAATCTCCCATAGGAGAAGACTCCGGGCAATCTTTTTTGCATGACTTGGAGTTGCCCCGTTTGTCACAGACCCAGGTGCAAACTCTCAATGCTCCGATTACAGCAGAGGAGATACAAAGGACGATAAAGGCCCTTCCTAGTGGCAAGGCACCTGGGCCAGATGGCTATACGGGGGAATTCTATAAGGCAGTACATGAGCAAGTTGCCCCTACTTTGGCTAGTCTGTTCTCCAAATTAATGGAGGGCTCCCCTATGTCTACTCACATGAACACGGCATATATTAAGTTGCTCCTCAAAGAGGGTAAAGACCCGGAGTATCCTAGCTCTTACAGACCTATCTTGCTGATGGATGTCGACGTTAAAATCCTCTCTAAAATCTTGGCAAACCGTTTGGCGGCGATAATACCGTCTCTTGTCTCTCCACTCCAAATAGGCTTCACGGTGGGTCGTTCAGCTGTGACAAATGTAAGGCGAGTCCTGTTGGCAATCGATGCAAGCTCACGTTTACCCCCTGGGGCTGTGGCCCCTGCTTTGGTCACCGAGGATGCCGAAAAGGCTTTTGATAATGTACGTTGGGGGTGGCTAAGGCAGGTGTTGCACCACATGGGATTTGAAGGTCCTTTTTGCAATTATTTAGCATCTCTATACGGGAACCCCAGTGCCAGAATTAGTACTCCGGGTTTTATCTCGTGACGATTCCCATTGCAGAAGGGCACGCGGCAGGGATGCCACCTTTCTCCTCTGTTGTTCAATCTAGCATTGGAACCCCTGTCGCGTGTCCTGGCAAACACAACAAGGTTCGAGGGGATAAGAGTGGGGGACAAAAATCTGCACCTGGCTTTATTCGCGGACGACATAATTTTGTTTATGAAAGACCCCGTTTGTCATTTACCGGCGGTAATGGAATTACTGGATAAGTTTGGAGAGTTCTCGGGTTTTCGGATAAACAAAACAAAATGCGAAATATTGTTTTTGGGTACTGGACGACAAGACAGGCCAGATATCGTGAGCATCTGTAATATTCCGGTGGCACAGTCATGGATACGGTATCTGGGGATCAAAATAGGTAGGAACACAGAATCCCTTTACCATCTTAATTATACCCCACTATTTCAGAAAATCGTCAGGGAATTGCAACAATGGCATGATCTCCCTCTCTCCCTGCTGGGACGAAATCAGCTTATCAAAATGATGAGCATTTCAAAAGTAATGTATCCGATGCAGACCCTGCCGATACTACTGAAACATGGAGACGTGAGCTCACTTAACAAGGCACTATCACATTTCTTATGGAAAGGGAGGAGGCCCCGGATCAGAGCACAAAAGCTGATGGCGTGGAAAGATGAGGGAGGGATGAACCTACCTGACGTATGTAACTATAATCTTGCGTGCATATTCAGACATGTGGCCGATTGGCTTAAAGGCTCTAGCTACTTCTCGGACTTTGAGCTGGAATCTGCCTTCTAATCCCCATGGGACTTATGGACGTTACTACATGTACCACAGGGTAGAAATGGGGGATGGGCAACACAATTGGACGACTCGAATATAGCTGAAAACATTTTAAAGGGCTGCAAATCGGTTAGAGATAATGGGGGTCATTTACTAAGGGCCCGATTCGCGTTTTCCCGACGTGTTACCCGAATATTTCCGATTTGCGGCGATTTACCCTGAGTTGTCCCGGGATTTTGGCGCACGCGATCGGATTGTGGCGCATCGGTGCTGGCATGCACGCGACGGAAATCGGGGGCGTGGCCGAACGAAAACCCGACGGATTCGGAAAAACCGCCGCATTTAAAACCAAAAATCTGTCGCGGAGCTTGCACTTACCTTCACTCAGCCCGAGCCGGTGAACTCTAGCGCGTTCCGATGCTTTTCAGCGCAGCAGCGCCACCTGGTGGACGGCGGAGGAACTACCTTAATAAATCCCGGCCGGACCCGAATCCACCGCAGAGAACGCACTGCTGGATCGCGAATGGACCGGGTAAGTAAATCTGCCCCAATGTCTTGAATGAGGTATGGAGAGACACCCAATTTAGGATGCAACATAGAGCCATTTATGCATTTAATCTTCCACCCTCTCCGAGATTCCCAGATCGATTAACGGCCTGTCCCGAATGCCAGTCGCCAGCATCTGATCTTTTTCATGGCTTTTTGGGAAGAGGTGGAACGAATAGGGACAGAAATATGGGGTTGTCCAATTTAAAGGGATCCTGTGACATATCTATTTCATTATGATCAAACACAAGAGGACGAAACACTTCCACAAGGGGGAGGGCTGCCAAGGCTTTTTCACACAGTTAGCTTGGTCACAAAGAGGTGTTTACTTCAAAGATGGCTTGAGCAACAAATGCCGACTTCATCTGTGGCGCAGATGAAGAAGCTATTTCAGCTGGAAAGATTGGAGGCGGAGAGGGGGAAATCAAAATTGACAGCTAAGCTGTTTAAGAAGTGAAGAGGGTTTATACTGAAATTCTATACTGCTACTGAAAGGGAATACATTTTTCGTCCTTTCACTTTAACACGGTGGTATCTACTGGAACAGCTGAAAGGGTCCTTAGGGTTATGGGGTATTGGTTAGAACGAAAGAGGAGGGCGATCTTTTCATTTAAGCTTTGTTAAATATTGGCTGCAAGCAACATTTCGATAAACTTAGGAATGTGTAATATCTTGATTTAAGACATAAGAAATCATACAATGTGTCTTCAATGTTGTCTTATGGGCCTGCAAGCCCGGTATTTGTTGTATTGTAAAGTTTTTTTAAAAATTCAAACAAAAAAAATAAAAAATCTTTATTGTTTTAAGAACACCGCTGAGTGTCACAAATAAATGGAGTACTGCTGTGCATGGTCGACCTATTCGCTTTTAATGGAGATCCCTTGGAAAAGAGTCCATATGAGAGCAGTTACTGGACCCCATACTAGTGGTCTCTGGGGACCCAGCAGTTTGACCCTAAGTGATTACCCCCACCATGGAGATAGGAGGGAAGTGTACATAGTTGACAACTCATATAACAGTGTGGAAAATTTTGGAAGATGATGGCTTGTATCTACTAGTCGGATGCAAGTTGTTTTGTTCAGCCTTTGACTTTATTTAAGGCGTTATTAAAGTGCCAAGCAAAACAAACTTTCAATAAACATTTGACAAGTGAATCATGTACTTTGATGTATTACGTTAGCCATATATCTCTAGTGTATCTGTTACCATAGTGCAACAATTAAAGCACAAAATTACAACATCAGTTACTCAAATGTCTTCCCATGTATTCATACCCCCCTGTACTATATTGAATAATATTAATGGCTTCAAGAGTTGTCATACATTATTTATTTAAGAAAATATGTTCTTCTTGTCTATTGTATCCAAATGTCCTAACCTCATACTAATGGCAAACAAAATCCTCAGGCAAGCCTGGGCATTGCTTGGTTGCTTGGTTGGTTCCCTGAATGTGCAGTTACAGTAAATCTCAATCCCTGTTTAGGAAATGACAACAATACAGCTATTGGCCATATATATATATATATGTGTGTATATATATATATATGTGTGTATATATATATATATATATATATATATATATGATTAAAACCAACATTGTGAAGGCCCCTCTTCACACCAGTGCAGATCTATCCTTTAAAGCATATCTAACCTTTTAATACATTTAGCAGAAATCAGTAATTCAGTTTGTGTAGGATAGGAAGAACACTATTTCTTATTATTCTTTGACTTGCAATTTTAATTTTCCAGAAGGTCTGATCTATGCGACAGGGAAGCACTATTATCTGATAATATATATGACAAAGTTTCTTTTAGCTACTTGTACAAATACTTTATGCGGATTTTATGCGGATGTTAGTGATCATTTAAATCTGGCAAGTTGCTAGGTTCAGTCTCTGGGATTTATTTTCCTACATGTCCTGCAGATGATCAAGATCTGTGGAGTTTGGAACCCAGGTCAACACCAACAATTATTTTACAGTTGCTCATTTGTGGGACTGAAACGGCTGTGTTTACCCTTGTTCCTCATGCATATCAATAAGTACAACTACCAATCATATCAGAAGTACAACTGTTAGGGATTTTTATGCAGGGCCCCAACAGCCCTCTTGACTTTTGTAAGGTGAGTCCTAATTAACCCTTGATTGAACATAGAGACCAAGACATGTCAATCTCTTAGTCAAGATCTTCTCCCCTTTTTTTAATAATCAAAATGCATAATATATATCAGACAGAAGAGTCATCAAAGGGGTGTGAATGGTATACTGCAAAGCTATTGGACATCAGTATATTCTGGGAAAAAAGTGAATTAATTGTGCTCAGTTCTCAGAGACCTTGTACACAGATATTGTTTATACTAAGAAGAAGATAAGTGGCTCCAGAATCATATTATTATGCAGCTTCGAGGACAGACTGGCTTCTCATTAAATGTCAAAGGGTATTAGCTGACAGGCCAGCAAACAGGTTATATAAAATGAAGTTTGAATCATGACATTAACTTGACAATGGTTAGGGAACATGGCCGCTGTATCTAAGATGGCGGACAGTAGTCAAGATGGCGTCCGAAACCAGTGCGACCTCCCTAACAAGACAGTAGTCAAGATGGCGTCCGAAACCAGTGCGACCTCCCTAACAACAACTATCCCTATATTGTTCTTCACCATACCTGAAAAGTTCCACAGTCTATTTCTAAATTTGACTCACTGTCTATACATATTCATATTCTTCATGTAGTTAAGTTGTAGCTCGGCTATGTCATTCATGCACTGGCTATGTGACTGGCTGAAGAGAATTCCTAAGGGAATGGTGAATAAGGGTGTTGATTGGACTCACATAGGGTAATTTTCATAGATAGTGAGTCAACTTTACAAATAAATTGGGGGATAACAATATAGGGATAGTTGTATTGCTGTATAATAGCAGTTTTGAAATATATCTTTAGTTAGTATGGGTTGGTTTAAGCCCCAGGCTCCCTTTAAAGCTCCAATAGACCTTAATGGAGATTAGCCAAACATTCTTGAGCTATTGTCCGTTTATCATGGCCACAGGAAGGTTGTCTGAACTTTTATTTCAAGATCGTGGGACTAGCATCTGTTGTGTAAAGTGGATGTAGATATGTGTGTGGTAAATAGCCCTTTAAGTGCTATGTATGATCTGCTGAGAATTTTGGGTATACAACCTGTAAATACATTTCCACTGTACGAAAAGGAAAATGCTTCCAGTCCTACTTTAAATAAAGCAGCTCATATAAACAAATGGCCAACTTTCAGAAATCATTGTGATATGACATGGGATGATAAAGAGAATGTCTTGGCAAGTAAGAAATATGCGAATAAGTTTCATATTGTGAAGTGGAGCATGCATAGCCTTTAAGACTTGGTACATATATAAAGTTGGCCGGCAAAATCAGTCTCTATAAGGAGAATGACCCAAATTCATGGCCTCTAAACTAGCCAAATCTGCCCCCAACAGTATACAGATAAGAAACAATGTAGAGGTGGTCCCCTACTTAAGAACACCCGACGTACAGACGGCCCCTAGTTACAAACGGACCTCTGGATGTTGATAATTTACTGTACTTTAGCCCCAGGCTACAATGAACAGTGGAAACAGTTACCAAAGGTGTGTGTAATTAAGCTTCATTGTTAATCCTGGTTCTTATGACAACCCAACATTTTTAAAATCTAATTGTCACAGAGACCAAAAAAATTGTGGATGGGATTACAATCCTAAAATATACAGTTTCGACTTACATACAAATTCAACTTAAGAACAAACCTACAGAACCTATCTTGTACGTAACCCGGGGACTGCCTGTATCTGCATACATAGTAGTGAGATCCCAACTGCTAAATGTAGATTATTTTTCAAACTGGACCTAAATTCAACTAACAGACAGACAGGGAGCCTATTTAACCCTTACAGGACTCACCCCTTTGTAGTTTTTGCGTTTTACTCCCGTCATTGCAGAAGCAATAACTTTTTTATTTTTATTGTTATCGGTGGGACAAATTGTACTTTTTAGTGGTGCCATTTAACCGGTTAAGGACCGGGCCCTTTCCTGTTTTTCACTCCCCACCTTCAGAGCTGTAAAGAGCTGTGTGACGGCTTGTTTTCTGTGTAACAAATTGCACTTCATAGTGATGGTATTAAATATTCCATGCCGTGTACTCGGAAGCGGGAAAAAAATTCCAAATGCAGTGAAAATGGTGAAAAACCGCATTTGCGCCATTTTCATGTGGGCTTGGATATTACGTCTTTCACTGAGCGCACCAAATGACATGTCTACTTTATTCTTTGGGTCGGTATGATTAAGGGGATACCAAATTTGTATAGGTTTTATAATGTTTTCATACATTTTTGTAAATGTATGAAAAC
>CM033642.1:89530492-89562265 GCA_019512145.1 Engystomops pustulosus | reverse complement strand
TTGCCATCTTCTGGCGCTAATAACTTTTTTATACTTTGGTGTACGGAGCTGTGGGTGGTGTCATTTTTTGCGAAATGTGATAATATTTTTAATGATATCATTTTTAGGACTGTACGATATTTTGATAACTTTTTATAGATTTTTTTACATTTTTCAAAATGGCAAAAAAGTGCCATTTTCGACTTTGGGGCGCTATTTTCCGTTACGGGGTTAAACGCATTGAAAAACCGTTATCATATTTTGATAGATCGGGCATTTTCGGACGCGTCGATACCTAATGTGATCACCTATATGATTTTTACCGTTTATTTATGTCAGTTCTAGGGAAAGGGGGGTGATTTGAAATTTAGGTTTTTTTATTATAATTTTTTTTTTTTATTTTTTTTATTTTTTTTATTTTTACTATTTTTTAGACTCCCTAGGGTACTTTAACCCTAGGTTGTCTGATCGATCCTATCATATACTGCCATACTACAGTATGGCAGTATATGGGGATTTTCCTCCTCATTCATTACAATGTGCTATCAGCACATTGTAATGAAGGGGTTAAAATGAAATAGCCTCGGGTCTTCGGAAGACCCGAGGCTACCATGGATGACGTCACAGGGAGCGGCGATCCCAGGTAAGATGGCGGCGCCCATGCGCCGCTATCTTTTTGAGGCTGCCGGTAAAGATAATTCATTTTGGGGGTCTATAGTTTTTTCTTTAAAAATGTATTTAATCATAGCACATAACATATAAAATTACATATTTATATGGGGGGGTCTAAAGCTTATTCATGAGATTTTATTTCAAGGGGGCACAAACAAAATCATCAATTTTTATTTTGGACTTTTAGCACTCCCGCGGCGCTGAGCAAAACCAATATTGGAGAAAATCGCATTGACAATTTTCATGGGCATAACTTCGGTATTTTTCTGTTGTCAGATGTGGTTGAGGGCTTATTTTTTGCGAAAAGAATTGTTCTTTTCAGTCGTATCATATTAAAGCGCATAACTTTTTTGTTCACTTTTTAGAACATTTTTTCTGATGGTATTTGATTAAAAATTGTATATTAACGGAAGTTTTTTGTGTTTTTATTTTACATTTTCCAAATATGTATGTTTTATGTGTTTTATATACATTTGTTTACATTTTATATGTAACTAGGGGGGATTATGGGAATTTTATTTTATTTATTTAATCAAAAAATATTTTTTATGTTTTTTTTTTTACATTTTTTTAACTTTTCCACTCTTGGGCTTGAACAAGTGTTCATCTGATCGCTTGTTCAAGCCCTTATTGTGCATGCTCAGTTACTTACAGATGGGTCCTGCCAGGTGGTGGAAAACGGGGTGGAGAGGAAGGGTATGATCCACGGGGGACAAACTTACATGCCAAGGTCATGCTTGACCGTAGTGTGTAGGGGGTTAAACACGCAGTGTGTAAGGAGTTATTCCGATCCCAGGTGTGAGTGCCCGACACAGCACTTGCAGGACCCGATGTCCCGAAATCTTCTTCTGACGCGCCGCTGTAGAAAGACAGTGCATCAGAAGAAGTACCCTTAATGACCGCCATAAAAAGCCGATAGGGTGGTTGTTAAGGGGTTAAAATCGAATTGTCACAGAGACCAAATAAATTCTGGCCGGGGTTACAATTATAAAATATACAATTTCGACTTACATACAAATTCAACTTAAGAACAAACCTACAGAACCTATCTTGTACGTAACCCGGTGACTGCCTGTACTACTGCTATAGTGCTGTCTAGAGCAGAATATCTGGAAGATTAATTGGTTTGGCTCTTATTCCATGTCATGTCATGAGTCTTCATAAAAGTTTTGCATTGATGTAGAGGGTAGCAATAGAGTTTTAGATTTCCTTTTTTCAACCCTGGAAAAGTAATTAGCATATTACTTAACCTTTGTGGGTCAGGATGAGGGTAAACTTTAAATGTTGCATATCAATGTTTAATTATTTAAGAACAGGCTTCTTTCTCTGAAAAAAAATGATTTTCCTTGTATCAGTTTCATGTTAAATTATTAAGTGTTGTTTTTTCTAACAATCTAGGGCCATTAGAAAAGATTTTTGGCAAGGACACAATGGAATATGTAGTAAATTTATGCAGAGGACAATTTGATTTAATTGTTCGGATACCTGATAGCCTCAAGATACGTATCTTATCATTTCTTGATACACAAGACATTAAACAAATGTCAGAAACGTGCAGAGCTTTCCAGAAGGTAAGCTTCAAATTGATTGTATTAAGTTGCCACCCTAATAGTCATGTTTCAATAAGTACAGTTTTTTTTCCTATAGGTGTAAAACAATAAACATTCTGGATACTATAGCTACTGGTTCAATAATATATTCTGCCTCCATTACCTAGATAATACTGACATACTTTCCAAGTGACTACTGGCACTTATAGTCCTTATGGTAGAGATGTTAAACAGACATTGGAAGCAACACTGGATTTGGGAGCCAAAGCAGGGTAAGTTTTCTTTTTTTTTTTTACACTTGCATTGGCGCCCATTATGTTTTTCAGGATTCCCCCCACCCTTCTCAGGAATACACACTTTTAAGCAAGGCCTACACAATAACTTAACTTTTTTTTAAGTTTATGACAAACTACATTTGCTAGATATGTCTCTTAATTTTCTTAACTAGCCTGGAAAATCAGAAACTGTTTGAAAGTATGTAGTTAAAGGGAACCTGTCATCAGGAATGTGATTATAGCTGCTAACAGGTTCCAATAGCCTATTCTATGCTGATTTTAAAAATGCTTTTCTCAGCATTCTGAATCATTTCAGCAGTTTATAACAGTTTATTTTACATTATCTGGCTCCTTGCCGGCAGCATGTGGTGAGTCCCGGAGTTGGAAGGTGGGGCAGCTACAGCCTGTCTGTGCCTGTGTCAATCTCCTCTCCTTCACAAACATCCAGCTCCCTCACCCCTTCCCACTTACTTTTTATGTGCATTGAGTTGGGAGGGGAGGGAGGAGGATTATTTGGAATAGAGGAGGAATGCATAAGGACACACATGCAAACAGAGGCTGCAGCTTTTGGTCTACTTTCCGTCAGTTTACAGCGCCCAAAAAGGGCTGCGACACATATTAATTGTGTCTGAGTTTCCACTCCGCCAAAGCCACGCCCCTTTTCGGAGAAGAGTCGGAGCAGACGGAAAAAGTCATTTTTTCTGTCCCCGACAGCTAATAAATAGGTAGGAGAGCAGAAGATGCGGTGAAAGCGCCACAAAACTGGCGGAAACACCATAGTAAATGTCCCCCAATGGCTTCTGTATATGGTAGTTAATAAGTGGGTTTTTGGAACGCGTGGGGTGAAAATTTTGTCTCAAAACCTGGTCTCAGACGTTCCATGAGTAACAGGCAACAACTGTGGAAAATTTGGTGATTGTAAACGTTACGGTTCCATTAGCCGACATACATACACACACTCAGCTTTATATATTTTATAAATATATATATATCTCAATGCTAAGTACTGTACAAAGAACTGTTTGTAACATGCATTATAAAATATATTTCACTGACTACTATTTATATGGGTTCTTGCATATATTTTACAGCTATGCAGCACTGAGGAGTTCTGGGAAAAAATGAAACCAAGAAAAGAAATAAGTGTTAGTGCTTCTAACAGTAAAAGTAGCTGTGTTTCTGTGAAGACAATGCAGCGCAGCCAGAAGGTGCAAGGCCCCGTGTGGATGCGCGGAAGAAGAAACATATTATTTTAATGTGATAAAAAACAAGACATGGTTAAGATTACTATAGTTAACCTATAGTCTGCAAAGGACTCCTATATCCGTGCTCTCCTATTACATTCTATGACATTCCTACCACCCTCTTATTATTATATCTATATTACCTTACTTCTATTCATCTCCATCTTTTATGGAAATTAGAAAGATATAAAATTTTGTAAAATAATAATTAATATTAACTATTTTTCCCTCTTCCTATTTGTGTACTCAGGATTTTAGTGTTACCTTTACATTATTTTAAGTATACATTTTTATAAAACATGTATTTTATTTCATTGTGAATGTTCATAAAATAAAGGACTCTACTCTATTCCATCATGAGAAAAGCTCTAAATGTAAGGACTTGTGTTGAGCGGATCCGAACCGACCCCTAACTTTTTGGGGAGGTTCGTTGCCATGCCATTGGGAGCAATAACCCTCCCAAAAATAAGGCTATGCTCATGACTAGTAAGGACCATTTCCGTATTATCCCTATTTACACTAGGAACAGTATGTATCTATGTTAATATAGTTTGTTATGATCCTATGGCCTCTAAGGCTGAATGGAAATCATTTATCAACATTTTCTAATATTTTTTTATTTAAATCTGTTTTTATATTTAAAAATAAAGTTTTTGGAATTTGTTACCTCTCACCATAAACAAATCGGAATACAGGGCATTTCCTCCATGTCTAAAGACTGCCAGCAACACAGCGTTGTAGCAATATTTTATTAACTTGCATACAGAAACATAGGAAATGCTGCAAGTATCACTGACTTCACCACAGAACATTTCTAAAAACATTGATACAACTATAGGAAACTGTATGTGCTAGTTTTGCGACCTGTCTGACCTACTAGCATTTCACAATAAATAAGAATAATAAATAGAGAGATTGATCAAAGCTACTAGTAGTGTTATTTTCCTTGAAACATAAAATGAACTTAGTATGTGGACTGTGGTACTATTTATTAGGAGCTCTTTGGCACAAAACGGCTTAGCAGAAAGTAACATTTTTTTCTACTCTTCATCTCCAGGGGAAGAATGAGGCAGGCAACATGTGGTTTGGCTTCAGCTTTTTTTGTCCATAGTCAAAAGTGGAGTCAGAGCACTTGCATAAATACTTTTCTTTTGAAGACCAGGGTCTTATCCAGCATCCTCGCTCGTCTCAGAGTTTCTTCCAGATATGTTGTCTGCATCATTCTTCATGTAAGGTGGTTCCTCCAGATATTTATTTGTAAATCCTGTAGTTATGCGACTGCGAGCTCCTGGCTGGTATAGCTGCATGGCTGGGCGATCCTGTTAAAAAGTTAAAAAAATTGATTAAGATACAAAACTTTATCTATAGCATTAAACAGTATTTTTCTGCCAAAGGATGTGGGACATTGCTCTCCTCCTCATAGATTGCCTGTATCAATTTACAGAGACAAAATGTTCTACAAGCCTCAGCAATGCTCTCAACTAAAGTATAGTATACTGGGGGTGTAGCAAAGTTTTTTGCGCTGCTCTGGACCCTGCTGCATAAATGGATAGAAAGCTTGTCATTGAAAGCTCCAACTTATACATTAAAATTGAAAGCTAGATGATTGCACTCCAAGGCAGCCTACCAGCTGCCAATAACCTTACCGTTATTACTGTACATCCATGGATGAGCAGCTATGGTAGATGGGGGTTGTCTACTTGTAATCTGTGGTTTGTGTACTGGTCTCTAAAGGGAAATGTAACCATTGCAGCCAATCACCGGTCGTAGCGGTTATTTGTCAACACCACTGCAGTCACATTAGTAACAAGTCTCTGTCGTTCATTTTCCCACAGAAAATTATAAAATGAAAGCTGAGCTTTTTGCTCTCAGTTTTGGACAAAAATAAATAAGCTAAAAACGCTAAATCCCTTCAATAAGTAAAGACAGTCCCCATTTGGAAGAGGTATATTTAGTAAGCTTAACTCCAGACAAAATATTTTTTGTCCCTGTGACAACTGGACTTTTATAATTTTGGGATACCATGAAAAAAGGCAATAAAGCTTAATTGCAGAAGCTTTTCATAACTCTTATGTTGGCCATTGCAGCCTGGAGCTAAAGTTCAGTAAATTACCAGCAGCAAGATAGGTTGACCAGAGGTCACAATGTGCAGTGATGTCCGTTTGTAACTAAGGATTGTCTGTAAATCGGGTGTTCTTAAGTCGGGGACTGCTTGTATCTGGAAAATGCATCAAAATAAGCCTCGTATGTCCACATTCCCCTAAAATTAAAAAATTGTGACAATAAAAATATGAACTGAATTTCACTCTTCCCTTCAATGCCCGCTATGTGCCCATACAGCAGTTAACAACACATATGGTGTATTGGCACACTCATGAGAAATTGTTTATAAAACTTTGCAGTCCATTTTGTTCTTACCCTTATGAAATAATAATAATGAAACCCTTAAAGAGGACCTATCAGGTTGATCAGGGATCCTAAACCAACTACAGGTCCATAGAAACTGTGCTTTAGGGTCTGAATCAATCAATATGATAGCTGTACGTTGAAAAATGTAAAACAAAATAACTTTTATACTTACCTATATACGATAAGGCAAGTGAAGATAGGTTAATACTCCAGCTTCACTGTGCCTACTTTGTACCTACAGTGCTTGCACAGTGAAGCAGGGGTGAACTACACATGTGGCAAAGGGAATGAGAAGGGAGGTGAGTATAAAGGTTTTTTTTTATATGCCCGCTTAAAAAATAATAGAAGGCGATTTGTGACACTAAATCTCCGGTCCAGAGGACCTGTTGGTGGTTTTATGTCCCAAATCGTCATGACAAATATTCCAATTTCTTCCAATGACCAGCAAGATTGGCTTTTATCCTTTCCTAATAATATAATCTCTTCAAAGAAAATATATGCGGTGTTCATAGTAAACACTAAAATCTAAATAGTCATATACATAACATATTCATTAATGGTCATTAACATATATAATTCAAAAAATAAAACACATGCAAGAATTATTTCTACAGGTAAAACAGCTCTTTGTCGTTGCAATATTTTATTTATAAAATTATTTTTTTTAGTCTTGAATCACACAGTTTTACTTACCATGATATGTATTTTCATATAATGCAATTAAAAAACTGAATGCAATAACATCCAGAAAAGATGCAACATGGAAATGATAAATGTGGTTATTTTTATATATTTATAATGTGCCTCTTTAGGCTTTATACTTGATGCATATAGAATGCTCTTTTTACAGGGGCGTGGTTAGCTTAGCAGAAATGATCCTGAAAGAATAAAAGAACCTTATTTCTTATGCGCTCCTTTTTGGATGCCATGTCATCACACTTGTCCTCTTTACCCAGTTTGTCTACAGCATCCGCTGCACAGCTGTTGTTGTGGCTCCCTTTCTTGGTCCGATCTTGGCTGAATCCCTTCCCCCATTTCTGGTCATCTTCATTTCTTCTAATAAACTTGTCAAACTCATAGTGGTGTCTTGGTTTTCTGCATTCATCCATTCGGTGATACCTTTGTCGTTCTTGATCTTTATCTCTGTATCTCCTTTCAATATCTCTTTGCTCCTTATCACTATCATTTTGTGCCCTGCAACCAGAAAACATGTTAATTATTTTATGTTTTGTGTTATTCCTCTAAAATATAATAAATACTGCTGCAAATACTTTTTATCATTTCCTTCAAAAGACAGGCTTTATAGTACAAAATACCCACACCTTACCTTATGCCTAAGTGTTCTACAAAGACTGGGTGTCACTGATCTTTGGTCTCTTTCACACATGCGTTGCAGATCGTGTCAGAGTCTGATCAGGGTGCGATCAGGGTTTGGTCAGTGAAAAACTTACGTTTTTCATCAGAGTTTAAACAGTTTTCAGTCAGAGTTTGTTCAGTGTCTCAGTTTTTTGATGCGCATTTTCAATGCAATTTCAATGCGTTTTTCACACGCAGATAACGCGTGTGAAAAGGACTGAGGACTGAGCTCTATCTTTACTATGGCAATTGATGCATGAAAAAAATGCATTGCACTTGCATGTGTCTCAGAGCATTTTTGATGCATCTCCATAGACCTGTATGGTGTGTTTTTCATGCTTAAAAAAATGCACGTGTGTGCGTGAAAAAGAGACTTAGGCCCCTTCCACACTTGCGTTGCAGATCACGTCAGAGTCCGATCAGGGTGCGATCAGTGTTTGGTCAGTGAAAAACATTTACCATTTTGCATCAAAGTTCAATCAGTTTCAGTCAAAGTTGAGAAAAGAACTCAGGACTGAGGTCTATCTTTTCTATGGCAATTGATGCGTGAAAACGCTTTGCTCTTGCAGAGTGCGATATGTTTTTGATGCTTCTCCATAGACTTGTATGGTGTGTTTTTTCACGCATGTGACTTGCAAAAGTAGAGCATGCTGAGATTTAAAAGAACTTTAAAAATAATGCGCGTGTGTGCGTGAAAAAAAGAAGTTTGAAAAAGCCCATTGATTACAATGGGTCAGAGTGCAATGCAAGTTCTGCACGTCAAAAGCATGTAGAAAGTGTGGAAGGGGCCTTAAAGGGGTTCTCAAGAATTTGAAAAGCTGTAGGGTCACATGTGTCAACAGGTCGCATGTGAAGGTAACCTCTTTCAATTCAACTGAATTGCAATACCAGCTCACAATGCATTGACAGAAAGCTGCCATATTAACTAATCCTGAACATGTTGTTTAAAGAACAACAGGAACTTTTTAGAAATGCTTTGTTTGGGGTTATTAAACATATTCTTTTTTTTAGAGTTGTTATTAAAAATAATTAACTAGCATAAAACTTTAGTATAAAAATCATTAATGGATCCCAAACACGGAAAATGTATAAATATAATAATATAATAAACATTTTTTTAATATATATAGTGGAGTTTGGGGTAATTTAGCATTAAAGGTAGAAGCTTCTGGGCCTCTGGCCCGTCTTTTGTGGTGCTAAGTGCCAAATCAATAATGCTTTACAACCTTTACAGGACCAAAAATAATAAACAGCTTAGCCACTACATAGGGCAACCTTCTAGGTTTAAGAAACACTGCTGAGGTTCCTCCTCCGCACTCTAGCTCTCAGTGAGCTCCAGTCATCTTGGGATAGACCCGTTTCTGTCTCCAACTGGTCCACAGTCCTCCTGCTGACTGCAGGACACACAGCGCTGCCTTGCTGTTAGCTCTTCCTCTGGAGTTGGCCCAGGGATGGGAGTGGTCAAGGTCCTTTTCAACCCTAGTTTTGGGTCACTCTCCTGCATCCTCTAGGTTCACACTCTTACAATATGTATATACAGGACCACTCCTACTCCTGATTGTTGGCTTAAAAAACTGACCAAAATACTTCTGTATGAAAATGGGGTAAAGCTTAGGCTACATTCACATTAACGTATGGAGGACGTATATATATACGGCCGATATACGTCCTCCATACACGTACCGCTCCGTACCCGAAAAAAAAGATAGGACTTCCTATGGAGAGGGGCGGGGGTGAGCTGCGCTCACCTCCTCCTCCTCTCCCCGTGCACTGCCGTTGCCCGCTACGGTACGGTACGGGCGGGCAACGGCAGTGTGAATATAGCCTTAGTTTACTCAGTGATGAGGGTATAAATGCATCAAAGAGGATTTTACCAAAAACCACCCCATCTTAGGCAGCTTTCAGTCATCACTGTAGTCTATGATGCATTTTTGAGCCAAAGCCAGAAGTTGATCCAGGAATAAGGAGTCCTAATTAATGTTTTGTATATATGCTGAATCAACTTGTGGGGATGACTAAAGAAACTGCAACTTAATTTATGCATATGCACAAATAAACACCATAAGGTCTTATTCAACAAATCAGAGTGAGTACTGAATTTTTCCAGACCGAATAAATCCCTGGCAGCAGGAGTCCCTGTCTCCCTATTACCACTGTCTCAAACTGGAAATTGCATCAAACTACCGGACAATAGTCCTTCAGGGAAGTAGTGGCTCCTAAGCATAAGAAAATGGCACAATAGAGTTTTTTGTCAAACAGGAATTTTCTATTCCAAAATAAGCAAGCATTGCAAATAAACAATGAACGCATATAACAATGTACTCCTACTTTTCTTTCAGTTCTTTCACAAAATTTTCGAATGTTCTTGCTTTATTATTCCCTGGTGACTTTTCCCATTTTGATTCCTCATGGTCAATTTCATCTCCTTTCTCTTTTTGTTTCTCACTGATGATTTCTTCTCCCCTTTCAGGTTTTTTTAGGAGCTTAATGTGGAGAAATATTAAAGTGAACATTCCAATATAAAGAAAAACATAAAATATAAATACAAATGGCAAGCTTTAATAGGGAATAAAATTCTACGTATATACTTCCAGTACAGACAGTCCCTGGGTTACATACAAGATAGGTTCTGTAGGTTTTATCTTAAGTTGAATTTGTATGTATGTCGGAACTGTATATTTTATGAATATACAGCCACAATTTTTGTGACAATTGGATTTAAAAAAATTTGGATTGTCTTAAGAACCAGGATTAATAATAAAGCTTAATTACAGACACATTTGATAACTGTTATACCTGTTTATTGTAGCCTAAGGCTAAAGTACAGTAAATTACCAACATCCAGAGGTCTGTTTGTAACTAGGGGTCATCTGTAAGTCAGGTGTTCTTGAGTAGGGGACCGCCTGTGTACTTATATTTTATATAATTAGCTAGTGCACAGGATAAGGTTGACACCACAAGACTGGGCTATCGATTACAGTTCTGCGCTGTTGTTCAACAGGCAAGCAGGGACTCCTTGTATCATATATCACTAGTCCCTTCCCAATAGTCCCTCCTCTGCAATGTGTTTGGTTAGTGATATGCTGCCAGCATACAGTGGCCCACATATACCAAAAACAGTGCAAACGGCGCTAGATTCATGATTTGTGGCTCCCGTTCTTCAAAAATCTGTCGCCCCCTGCACTACAGAGTGCAGCTTTAACATGGGGCGTGCAACATAATTCTGTCTGACTTTGCTTGGTAAATGTGGCGCATGGTCCGACTGAGCACCGGAACACCCATTTCAATTCAGAATTTTGTGTCGCTTTGGGTATAGGGCAGTGTGTGCCACAAAGTGTCCCGTGCGCCAGAAATTTGTCTCGGACACTTCTTGAATACATAAGCAAGCAGTTTGCACCGAAAAGAATGTACAAAGTCTGAGAGAAAATTGGTACAGCAGCTTTGGTAAATGTGGGCCAGTCTCTTTTTCACAAAACAAGAAGCAAAGTGTTGACCATGTGGACTATGGGGGAGATTTATCAGAAGTGTCTGAGAGCAAAACAGCTCTAGTTGCTCAAGGCAACCAATCAGAGCTAAGATTTTATAAACAGCTGTGGTAAAATTAAATCTGTGCTCTGATTGGTTTCCATTGGCAGCTAGAACAGTCCTGCTCTCATAAATCTCCCCCTATGACTTTATGAATTATTAATCATTATTATTAATCAAGTTTGCATTAATCATGTGAAATATAACATCTTCAATAAAACTTTGTTACCTTAATACGTATTTCCTTTTCACACATTTTTTTTTGCTTGTCTGCTTCTTTCCGTTTTCGTCTTTCTTCTTCTCGTCTTTTTCTTTTTTCCTCCTCTCTCAACCTTTTTTTTTCCAGCTCTCGTCTTCTCCTTTCTTCCCTCTTTTCTTCTCGTATTCTCTAGAGTAGGTTTACATATATTTTGTTATACTTAGTGCCACAAGAAGCTGTGCTATGCTATACTTGAAATGGCATCAAGTGTGATTCATTATACCTGTTTCTCCAACTTCCGATTTTTGATGAATTCCAGCAGTGGAGTTGTTCTTCTAGCTAAAAGTCAAATATTATATTGTAAAATAAACAGAAATTAAACTACACATAACCACTGCTAGCATTCATATGTAATCATTTGCTGTAAGTAACCCTTTCATTATATGTATACAAATATCTATATGCTGTATATATCCCCTTATATCAGCTTATTTTGGCACTATTTTTCAAATCTGGCCTCTGTCACTATAAGTGCTTATAGCTTTGGAACGCTATAAGATATCCAGGAGATTTTGAGATTGTTTTCTCATGACACATTGTACTAAATTCTCTACATTTAAAGCAGATATAGCACAATTAATTCATAACTTACATTTGCCAAATGTTTGTATGGTCCTTTAACATTCCACCAATTTTACTATAATTTTATGAGGCACAGAATTTGGTGCCATTTTTCACATTTTTTGGAAAATCACCAAAACCTGTGTTTAGAGAGACCTACTCAACTTTCAAATGACTCTTATTTTAGAGTGTGTAACATTTTTTAAGAGCATTATTTAAAAATTATCCTTTTATGGAACTTTTTTTAGGCATTTACCGTGCGGGTCCAGTATATATTCTGTATTATACAGATTGTTACGGACATGGCAATACCAAATATGAGGGTTTTTCGTGTATTGGTGTTTTTTTATACTTTATTAAGTGTTTGTATAGGAAAGTGACATTTTAGGGGCTTATATTTTTATTTATTTATTTTTTATTTATTCTAATGTTTTAAACTTTCCTTTTTTTCCTTATGCTTTCTTGAACTTGTCCAATACGCTGGTGCCAGACTTGTCCAATACGCTGAGCCGGTGCCAGAAGCGGAACGTGATAGAATGTCCAGGCATGGGAAGTATCTTCCCCCAGGGACATACTATTATGTCTAGGTGCGCGTAGGGGATATAACGCAGTATATAGTATTCCAGTCAATGGTAAAATGAAAAATAAAAGGAATAAAAGTGTACGAACCAATTAGCTCCTTTGTTTTTGCTTCAATTTCCCCCAAGAGGGTTTCTGGATTTGCACATATTTTTTCCTCCTCTGCACAGTAGTTCTCCAAAAATTTCTTATATTCCACATCTGTACAATAAAAAATATCTACTCATCTGTTATAAGTATTTCCACTTTATTGTAACTGCAGTCAGTAGGCTGAATAATTTTGCAGTATATACACACACTAAAGCCCCATTCACACAGCCACAGTAGAACTTTGTGGTACCCGGTCACGGTGTGGTGGGTACACTCCCCCTTCCTTCTCCAACCAGCCCTGTGCTCGCCCAGATGGATGACTGTGTGAATAAGCCCTAAGTCGTTATTTAAGAATTACATGCATGCATTGCATTGATTTGCATGTGTGTTTATTTCTCCTTTCCCGACATAGCACAGTGACTGTCACTCACCATCTCTTTCAGTGACGGTCACTGACCACCTCTTTCAATGACTGTCACTGACTGTCCCTTTCAGTGACTGTCTCTGTCACTTTGTCCATAGAGAAATTTATCAGAAGTGTCTAAGGGCAGGACTGCTCTAGTTGCTCATGGCAACCAATCAGAGCTGAAGTATCCCCCTATCTCTGTATCCCTATCCAGCTTACCTCACACAAAAGCTGTCTTATACTCACTGCCTATAGTAACCAATCATAACTCAGAGCTCATATTAATGACCTGCCAAGGCAGCAGCAGCAGACAATGGCTTCTGTATATGGTGGTTAATAAGTGTATTTTGGAAAGCGCGGGGTGAAAATTTTGATTCAAAACCAAGTTTATGATGTTCCCTGGGTCACAAAGGGCGGCTGTGCTAAATTTGGTGTTTATAAACGTGATGGTGCAGATTCCTTTACCGTACATACATACATAGACATGCACACTTTATATATTAGATTATTCTTATTTTTCATTGTAACTATTACAAAAAATATTTTAGAAAGTAAAGTATCTCTAAAAGAAAAGACTTACCATCTGAAATGCTTCCAGCTTTTGTGTCTTTTTTTTTCAATTTCTTTTTTGAAATCTTCTGAAAAGGTGCAAATTCAACAACAGCAGGATATTCCTGGCCTAATGGAGAAAATTACAGGTGTTATTACTGCAGCAGTATTTTGTTATATTTATAGCAATTACAACATTTCATGCTAACGAAGAATAAGAAATGGGATTAGTAACAAGCAGTCTACCAGTAGTTTTGACCATGCAAAACTGCAGACAGTGTAGATGCTGGAGATGCTGATTTAAAATGCTATCAGCGGAGGCAATAGTTTAATCGGTTGTGGTTCTCTGTGGCTATGACACCATCACATATGAGTCTAACCTATAGATCACAACTAGAGTTGAGTGGACTTGATGTCCACGTTTAAGGTTCAGTTGCACAACGACATGGACATAATGGCGGATTTGCGGCTGATCAGCCCTTGGCCAATCATAGCCATAGCTAGTTGCTAGCTATGCATCAAGCATCAGTTAAGTAGTTATAGCACTGCTATGCCTGTGAACAGCGTTATTCACAGGCATGGATGTGCCACACTAGCAGAGCCATAACTACGTAACTGATGCCTTCTCTCTAGCAGCTTGTGTGTGATTAAGAAGATTTATCGGAATGCTTGGATTTATTTTATGATTAAGGATGCATTCACACTGCCGTATGGGGGACGTATATATGGCCGACGTATATATGCCAATATACGTTCCCCATAGACGACAGTGGGCGCACCGTACCGCTTCATACCCCGTGTAAAGATAGGACAGGTACTATCTTTCTCCGGAATACGGCGCCGTGCGTCATATATTCCTATGGAGAGGGGTGGGAGTGAGGGGCGCTGTTCCCCTCCTCCTCTCCCCGGCACTGCCGTTTGCCCGCCGTGCTACGGTATGGCAGGAAACGGCAGTGTGAATGTAGCCTAATACACTGTCAGATTGCTTCCAAGCTTCCTCCACCAATACTGAGTGTGATATATGAACACTACATTGATTGATCACAACTGAATTTCTGTTGATCAACACAAGGGAAGACTGTTAACACAGAGAAGATAAGAAAAAATGAAGGGCAAGATGGCATGTCTCTTGTGCTTCTACTTTTTTTTCCCTAAAATTGCATTATATATGCCAATAAACCAAACATGAATTTATAACTTCAAATGATATAATATATCTAACCTTTGCTGTCAATGAAGATAAATCCATCAAATCTGTCTCTGAAGAGAATGATGTCTTCCGGGTTTCTAAAGTTAATGTAGGCTCTTGAGAACAAATGTGGATACAGGCTACAAGCATAAAGAGTAAAGTGTGTAACTATAAGAATCACCAAATTTGTATGTGTAATTATTGTACAGTATTATCAAATCAAAGCAAATAAGTGCACCAGTAGTTTTCCGCAAGGACAAAAATTTTTTAAAGGAGTCTGCTAAGACTCCAAATCACCTCACAAGTAAAAACAGCATTATGGAGGTCATGTTATAAACTATAAGAGTTTGAGGCCACAATGTAGTGGAGGCTTCCCCATGGGGCACTACCAATGTACATGTAGTGTAGGATCCCTGGATAGATGGCAAAGGAGAGGCCCGTAATGTTGGTGGAGGGGACAAGGGATCACACAAGGAGACAGGGTGAGATTTCTCATACACTGCCGCCGATATTTGATAACCACCCCTCCCCCCCCTCCCCACGGAGGATACATAATGAGGATTAGACCTCATGTTGTTACATCGTCGGCCATGCTGCACTGGCGGCAAAACTACACCAGATCTAACCTGGTGTAGTTTTCAGGAAAAACCCTTGAAGGTTCATAAGCTGGAAAGTCTCATACTGGCCCATTTCACCGGCGGCATGGAGGTGGCAAAGTCGCCAGAATAATTGCAATTTCTTGCAGTATGCAAGAAACTGTGATTATTTCAGTGCTTCTGTGGGAAAAAACTGGCATTGAAGCACTGATAAAGCCCCCCCACAGTCTCTTTATTCAGCAGACAATCCAATGCAGTGCAGTGAATAACAGGCTCAGGTAGAACACCATTCTTTCATTGGTTGGTTGGATATGCAGTATGGGAGAATATCTAATCCTTGGTCCTGTAGCTTGCGGCTGGATAGTAGTTTAGGGTGCTTAGGCAGCAATCTGGTGTAGGTTCTGTGGAGTGAAAGCACACAGAGCCGCTGGTCTGGCAGAGGCGTATGCCTCTGAAGGGGCAAAGCTGCTGCAGGCCTCCATTGGAAATAGATAAAATTACCTAGCTTTGCTTAACAGAGGTGACCAGATTCCATAAGCTCACCAGGAGACCAACTAGAGTGAATTGGTTTGTAATGTCACGTCCTGCCGGGCCATTACACTCACCACCCATAAGATAGAGGGTATAGAGAGAGAAATACAAGGTTCCGTAGTAGATTGGTTACACTGACGCTAAAAGTGCCATTCAGAATGTGCCAATACTGTTACATAATAAATAACATAAAACAATAGATAATTATGGTAATGAATTCATTTCAATAACAACAATTTGAAATATTTGCCTTGAATCCTACCTGGGATCAGCTGTGCAGAACTCAAAATAATCATAGGCTGGTAAAGGATTCAGTTGCTCCTCTAGTTGCTCCTTACTTATGCTTGGTGGAAGACGACGTATTACCACCTAGAAGAGACATCACACAAAAAAAGAAGAAAGCTCAGAGACATAACAGCAGATACAATGTATTTTAACAACTTATATAATAGAAAAGTGTATTAATACACTGATCCCTGGTCGTCTTTTTTTGTTATTTACAAGATGCTATATTCCCCCTAATTTCAGTATGAACACAAAACATAACTACATGCAGACTTTAGATATAGTGCATCCTATGTTTTTTAAATAGGTAAAAACTCAAGAGACATTTAGACTCCATTACCTTTTTACCAATGGACCCCATATACCAGTGGTGGCGAACCTATGGCAAGAGTGCCAGAGGTGGCACTCTGAGCTTTCTTTCAACATAGCATTCGACATAGAACTCAAATAATCATCCTTCAGTCCCAGGAGACTCTAAATGCTGCTCTCAGTGCTATTTTAAAGCAACACATTCTTAATTGCTTGGGACTGCAGGAAGAGGTAGAACATGTGGAAAATGGAAGATTATCTTTAGAGCTCCTCTAAAGAGGAAAGTGCTGGCAATAAATAAGTGTGTTTTGCTGTAGTTTGGGCACCCGATCTCCAAAAGGTTCTCCATCACTGCCATATACTGTCACAATAACATCGGTGCTTCACAGTGTTCCCTGTGATACAATTATATTGTAGAACACTTGTAACATACACAATCAACTTATTCTGAGGAAGATCTTAAATTATGGAATCCTACAAATATGTACTTGCAGTGAAGATGATTTAATGTTTACCATTACCATATATAATCTGTTCCGTTGCACTGAATAAGCTGTCCATGTGTGCTGCCATCCGCAGACATAATGATACATGATGAGACTACATATAGTATATATATATATATATATATATATATATAAGTCTGCCCTTGTGCCCCTACACCTTCAAATGCAGTGCAGTGTCTCCTCCGTTACCACGGCTGGGAGCAGACACTGCATGATGTATACAACTACAGAAGAGCGGGGTAGGTCACATGACGGCGCTGTCCAATCAAAGGCTGGTCCCCTGAATAATAGACGTGGAGATACAAACTGGCAGTAGTGGGACATAATACAAGGATGCTGATGGCGGAGGCACAAAGCTTCACCTTGCTCAACGTTGCCTTTCGTTCCTCCCGCTGTTTGATGGTGGCCGCCGTGCCGCTCAGCTCCACATCTCGATTGTCAGTGCTCCGGTTCTCCCGGTTGCCCCTCAGAACGGCCGGCGGTGTCTCCCGCTCACTCCTCATGACCAGGGTGTAGCCCCCGGCTTGTCACTTCTTTAGTCAAGACGCGTCTGTGATCGCTTTCCACTGGGATACACGCGTTTCTTTTCTGCAATGTTTCTGCTGAGCAACCGTCTGCCTTCAGTCCCGGATCCCTACGCGTAACCGCTGAAAGTGCACGAGAGGCTGCGGATGCTGCGCGCCCCCACA
Organism: Engystomops pustulosus; assembly: GCA_019512145.1. Lineage (NCBI taxonomy): Eukaryota > Metazoa > Chordata > Amphibia > Anura > Leptodactylidae > Engystomops > Engystomops pustulosus. The sequence goes on along the minus strand of CM033642.1, from coordinate 89,544,706 downwards.
CCGGCGACATGAGCGCGCACCAGCTATATGAGACAGAGCAGGGACCGTTATCCAGCTTTCCCGCCCTGGAGTCACAAGTTACACACACTCCTCAGTATCAACTCTTTACTAGTCAATATAATCATGTATGAGGGGCAGATTAAGACTGCCATGGGCCCTGGGCTGTATGAATATTATAGCTGCGACAAGTCCCAAATGCTGGTACTAGAATCAAGCTTCTTTCAACCTGCGGTTTTAGGACCTTTGGAGGACCTTGGAAGGCTCTTGTGTACAGGACTTCATGTGTAAAGGTCGTTCTGAATAAATTTGGTGGTGGTTTGCTTGGCTCGGGGCCCTTGGCTACCTCCCCGACCACCTGTATTATACTGTCATTTATATGTATAATTGTATACACAGACACTAAGAGAAAGGTAATTGAACCCTTTGAAATGAACTATTTTTAGATTCACACAATCTAAACTCTTAAAGGGCAGAAATCATCAGAAAATGAAACAAAGAACTGAATGAAATCTCATTGAGCATCATTAGTTTAACATCCGTTTTCCCCACCATGCTGATTATTTCTGCTGCACTGGTGTGAAAGCTGCCGAACTGCATTATTTGTGTCTTTTCTGTGTGCATCTCATGGAATTTCCTTAGGGCAATACAGTAGCGTTAAAGTAAAGCTATATTTAGACCCCCTTTTTTGAAAGGATCATAACATGTTAGGTATAATCGCGTACAAAAAAATCACAATCTATCCAAATTTAATCAGTTATTTCCAGCGGTGAACCTCATAATAGAAAACAGCACCCAAATGTCTGAAAAGGCACTTTTTCACAATTTTGCAACAAAGCGATCAAAACTGTATCAATGAAAACATCCTCATCTCCAACAAAAAAAAATTACACCTTATACAAGTCCGTACACTGAAGTATGAAGTTATTAGCATAAAAGTAGGGCAAAATTAAACAAATTTTTGTGTAAAATATGTTTTCATTAAAAAAAATCTATTTATACATAATAAATTCTACTGTAATTTTTGCCATATATGTCGACTGGTTGTTTAAGACGACCCACAATTTCCAGTTAAAATACAGAGTTTGGGATATATTCGCCGTACAAGACTGGCCCTCTGCCAATGCACAAAAAAACATCAGATTCTGTACATCTTCTGGCGCTAATAACTTTTTCATACTTTTGACCTGTCATTTTTTGCAAGATGAGATTATGTTTTCATTGCTATTTTGAAGCCTATTGATCAATTTTTGTAAATTTTTTTGCAAATTGTCGAACAAGTGGCATTTCGGACATTTGGGTGCTATTTTCCATTACAAGGTTAAACACCGGGAATAACTGTTATATCAGCCTCTGTGCCACCCACATCAGCCACCATGCCCCCCCACCAGCATGTTCTGCTAACAGAAATAAAAGAACTTTATTCATCTTTCTCTGCTCCCCCGAAGTAGTGGCGGCTGTCTTCTTCTTTACTGCAGTAAACAACAGCTGTACGCATCGGCTCTGAAGTCGGCTGTTATCACGTCTACTGGCTTCTGAGCCGGCGTTTACAGCTATCGTTCACAGCAGTGAAGTAGAGAACATCGACTGCTACTGCTGTCAAGTGAGGAAAGCTGAGTAAAGTTTTTTTTATTTTTAGGGGTTTTGTTACCTTGCCGGGAGCCGGGTAAAGATAGCGACTCCCTCACAAAAGAGTTAACACCCGCAATCAGTGCTAGCAGGTGTTACGGGTGGCTGTTTGTATTATAATATGCTGCCACTCAAGACGACCCCCAACTTTTGAATAGAAGTTTGGGGGTTTAAAAGTTTTCTTATACAGTTTTCTACAGCATTACACACTTCCTAACCACGGCACCAGAGAAATCCTGGGGTCCGAAATCAGCATTTGAACTATCTTTCTTTAATAAAGTCAAATTAACGAAAGGAATTCCTATGGCATATAAACCGATTGAGGAGATAAAATACAGAAGCACTGGGAGGGAGATCTTGCAATTTCTCTTGACAATGTTACCTGGGAGAATATTTTCAAACTAACAGCCTCTATTTCTAGATGTGGTTTACATTTTTAAACAAAGCAGAAAATTATGTATAGATGTTATTATATTCCAAGCAGATTATCGGTTATTTATCCAAATACTTTATCCATGTGCTAGAAATGTTGGCAACCGAAGTGCACGATTCCACCTATTTTGGGAATGTCTCCCACTGATAGGCTTTTGGCAACAAATAGAATATATACTCCAGAAGGTCCTGCAAGTCTCTGTTACACTCTCCAGAACTAGCATTGGTAGGTATAGGACTCCTGGACCTACCACTTGAAGATAGGACTATAGTATATACCAGAACAAACAAAAAACAGAAGACACCAGCTCACCCTCGAGGTTTTCTTAGTTTCAGCAATCCTCCCGGTGCACGGACTAACGTGTAAGCCCTCCACGGAACAGCAAGTTAAACATCAAGGAACAAATCCAGCACTTTTCACGGGGGATGCAGATAAAATCAGTAATTCTTTATTTTCAAGCTTTAAAATTCATAGTACAGCAATGTAGGAATGGCACACATCAGACCTACGCGTTTCGTCATGCTGACTTAATCACTTCTACAATATCTACAAAAATCCCAGCTTTTGCTGAAATAACAAATAGTGTCAATGTTAACTGTTTAATGGAAAAGTCTGTTGCCTTCAAAGAGGGAACACACAACAGGTTTTACAATACATGGGAGAAATGGATGAGATCTGTATACCACCTGGAATTTCTCGGATTTTTGGTAGACGACCAAAGATAAGAAAATACATGTCGTTAGGGCATGCAGAATATGAAACAGCTGTTTCAATAATGGATTTGTGGTGACACAGAATACGAATTAAGGCAGCAATGTTCTTCCTGGCCACAGGATGGGTAGGGGTTGACCTATCCTTCTGTAATACTAGTTCTATATGTTAGGCTACATTCACACGACCGTATGATTTCTCCAGTCCTGTATTTATGGGCCGTATGAGCCCGTATATACGTGACGTTTTTCATCCGTATGCAGCACGTATTTAACCCGTATTTTATACATGCCCATAGACTTTTAGGGCATACAGAACTGAAATATGGGAGAAAATAGGACATGCTCTATATTTTTATACGGCCAGTATACGGTACGTACACTCCAGTGTCAAAAACGGCAATATAAATGGTCAGACGTATTGTCCATTGAAATGAATGTGGCCGTATGTAACCTGTAAAAAAACGGTACGTATACGGCCGTTTTTATACGTCCGTGTGAATGTAGCCTTAATGTTGGATATAAATGCAAATTTTTTTCTAATACAAATGTTTGTTACTTTACATGTTTGGATGAAAATAACAATAAAATTGTAATTTGGAGCTAAGACAAGATGTACTAAAAGATGAGAAAAATATTTTCAGCTTAACTGCCCGTGTGGAGCCATGTATCAGGTGCCGATGCTTGGGTCAGACCACAGGTGCATAAATTACTGCCATTCCCTCACAGTCTTTAGTCATGAGTAAGTGCACGGTCCAGTGCTAGAAACTCGTTGACGATACCCTGTATACCTGTTTATTGCTGTTGGATCCCATGTAACGACGAATAAAGGCGGTTTTATCCCTTACCGAAAGCTGGATCCGTGGATTTTTCCAGATATCCTGAGCCGTACTACAGAGTGCAGCTTTAACATGGGGCGTGCAACTAATCTCGTCTGACTTTGCTTGTAAATGTGGCGCATGGTCCACCTGAGCACCGGAACACCCATTTCAATTCAGAATTTGTGTCGCTTTGGTATAGGGCAGTGTGTGCCACAAAGTGTCCATGCGCCAGAAATTTGTCTCGAGAACTTCTTGAATACATAGCAAGCATTTTTGCCAAACCGAAAAGAATGTACAAAGTCTGAGAGAAATTGGTAAGCAGCTTTGGTAAATGTGGCCAGTCTCTTTTTCACAAAACAGAAGCAAAGTGTTGACCATGTGGAACTATGGGGAGATTTATCAGAAGTGTCTGAGAGCAAAACAGCTCAGTTGCTCAAGGCAACCAATCAGAGCTAAGATTTTATAAACGCTGTGGTAAAATTAAATCTGTGTCTGATTGGTTTCCATTGGCAGCTAGAACAGCTCCTGCTCTCATAAATCTCCCCCTATTGACTTTATGATTATTATAATCATTATTATAACTCAAGTTTTGCATTATCATGTGAATATAACATCTTCAATAAAACTTTGTTACCTTAATACGTATTTCCTTTTCCACACACATTTTTTTTTTGCTTGTCTGCTTCTTTCCGTTTTCGTCTTCTTCTTCTCTCTTTTCTCGCTTTTTCTTTTTCCTCCTCTCTTCAAACCTTTTTTTTTCTCGCTCTTCGTGTCTTCTCCTTGTCTTCCCTCTTTTCTTCTCTCTCCGTAATCTCTAGAGTAGTTTACATATTTTTGTTATACTTAGTCCCAACAGAAGCTGTGCTATGCTATACTTGAAATGGCATCAAGTGTGATTCATTATACCTGTTTCTTCTCCAACTTCCGATTTTTGATGATTCCAGTCAGTTGGAGTTGTTCTTCTAGCTAAAAGTCAAATATTATATTGTAAAATAAACAAAATTAAACTACACATAACCACTGCTACATTCATATGTAATCATTTGCTGTAAGTAACCCTTTCATTGATTTATACAAATATCTATATGCTGTATATATCCCCTCATATCAGCTTATTTGGCACTTTTTTCAAATCTGCGCCTCTGTCACTATAAGTGCTTATAGCTTTGGAACGCTATAAAGATATCCAGACAGATTTTGAGATTGTTTTCTCATGCACATTGTACTAAATTCCTCTACATTTAAAGCAATATAGCACAATTAATTCATAACTCTACATTTGCCAAATGTTTGTATGGTCCTTTAACATTCCACCAATTTTACTATAATTTTATGAGGCACAGAATTTTGGGTGCCATTTTTTCACTTTTTTTGGAAAATCACCCAAACCCTGTGTTTAGAGAGACCTACTCAACTTTCAATGACTCTTATTTTAGAGTGTGTAACATTTTTTAAGAGCATTATTTAAAAATTATCCTTTTATGGAACTTTTTTTTTTTAGGCATTTACCCGTGCGGGTCCAGTATATATTCTGTATTATACAGATTGTTACGGACATGGCAATACCAATATGAGGTTTTTTCCGTGTATTGGTGTTTTTTTTATACTTTATTAAGTGTTTGTATAGGAAAGTGACATTTTAGGGGGCTTATATTTTTATTTATTTATTTTTTATTATTATTCTACATGTTTTACAATTTCCTTTTTTTTTCCTTATGCTTTCTTGAACTTGTCCATACGCTGGTGCCAGACTTGTTCCCATACGCTGACCGGTGCCAAGAAGCGGAACGTGATAGAATGTCCAGGCATGGGAAGTATCTTCCCCCAGGGACATACTATTATGTCTAGGTGCGCGTAGGGAATATAACGCAGTAATGTATTCCAGTCAATGGTAAAAATGAAATATAAAGGAATAAAGTACGAAACCATTAGGCTCCTTGGTTTTTTGCTTCATTTCCCCCAAGAGGGTTTCTGGATTTTCCACATATTTTTTTTCCTCCTCTGCACAGTATTTCCACAAAATTCTTATTTCCAAATCTGTACAATAAAAAATATCTACTCATCTGTTATAAGTATTTCCACTTTATTGTAACTGCAGTCAGTAGGGCTGAATAATTTTGTGCAGTATATACACACCTAAAGCCCCATTCACACACGCCCAGTAGAACTTTGTGTAACCCTGGTCACGGTGTGGTGGTCACTCCCCCCTTCCTTCTCCAACCAGCTGTGGCTCGCCCAGATGGATGATGTTGGTGAATAAGCCCTAAGTCGTTATTAGATTACATGCATGCATGCATTGATTTGCTGTGTGTTTAATTTTTCCTTTCCCGACATAGCACAGTGACTGTCACTCACCATCTCTTTCAGTGACGGTCACTGACCACCTCTTCAATGACCTGTCACTGACTGTCCCTTTCAGTGACTGTCTCTGTCACTTGTCTATAGAGAAATGTTATCAGAAGTGTCTAAGGGCAGGAACGTGCTCTAGTTGCTCAAGGCAACCAATCAGAGCTGAAGTATCCCCCTATCTCTTACCCTCACACACACAGCTGTCTTATACTCACTGCCTATGGTAACCAATCATAACTCGCAGCTCACTATTATACCTTTTCAACTGCCAAGGCAGCAGCAGCAGCAGACAACTGGTCTTCTGTATATGGTTGGTTAATAAGGTGTTTTTGGAAAGCGCGGGGTGAAATTTTTGACTCACAAACCAAGTTTATGATGTTCCCTGGTCACAAAGGGCGGCTGTTGCTAATTTGGTGTTTATAAACGTTGATGGTGCAGATTCCTTTACCGTACATACATACTAGACATACAACAGACGCTTTATATATTAGATTATTCTTATTTTTCAATTGTAACTATTACAAAAAATATTTTTAGAAGTAAAGTTATCTCTAAAAGAAAAGACTTACCATCTGAAATGCTTCCATAGCTTTTGTGTCTTTTTTTTTTCAATTCTTTTTTTGAAATCTTCTGAAAAGTGCAAATTCACAACCACAGGATATTCCTGGCCTAATGGAGAAAATTACAGTGTGTATTACTGCAGCAGTATTTTGTTATTTTATAGCAATTACAAATTTCATGCTAACGAGGAATAAGAAATGGGTTAGTAACAAGCATCCTACCAGTAGTTTTGACCATGGCAAACTGCAGACATGGTAGATGACTGGAGATGCTGATTTAAAATGCTATCAGCGGAGGCAATAGTTTAATCGGTTGTGGTCTTCTCTGTGGCTATGACACCATCACATATGAGTCTAACCTATGATCACAACTAGAGTTGAGTGGACTTGATGTCCACGTTTAAGGTTCAGTTTGCACAACGACATGGACATATGGCGATTTGCGGCTGATCAGCCCTTGGCCAATCATAACCATAGCTCGTTGCTAGCTATGCATCAGCATCAGTTAAGTAAGTATAGCACTGCGATGCCTGTGAACCGCGTTATTCACAGGCATGGATGTGCCACACTACTGCAGAGCCATAACTACGTAACTGATGCCTTTTCTCTCTAGCAGCTTGTGTGTGATTAAGAAGATTTATCGGAATGCTTGGATTTATTTTATGATTAAGGATGCATTCACACTGCCGTATGGGGACGTATATATGGCCGACGATATATGCCAATATACGTTCCCCATAGACGACATGGGCGCACTGTACCGCGTTCGTACACCCGTGTAAAGAATGGACAGGTATCTTCTTTCTCTCCGGAATACGGCGCCGTGCTCATATATACTATGGAGAGGGGTGGAGAGTGAGGGGCGCTGTTCCCCTCCTCCTCTCCCCGGCACTGCCGTTTGCCCGCCTGCGCTACGTAGATGGCAGGAAACGGCAGTGTGAATGTAGCCCTAATACACTGTCAGATTGCTTCCAAGCTTCCTCCACCAATACTGAGTGTGATATAAGACACTCACATTGATTGATCACAACTGTTTCTGTTGATCAACACAAGGGAAGACTGTTAACACAGAGAAATAAGAAAAATATGAGGGGAAGATGGCATGTCTCTTGTGCTTCTACTTTTTCCCCTAAAATTGCATTATATATGCCAATAAACCAACATGAATTTATAACTTCAAATGGTATATATATATCTAACCTTTGCTGTCAATGAAGATAAATCCATCAAATCTGTCCTCTGAAGAGAATGATGTCTTCCGGGTTTCTAAAGTTAATGTAGGCTCTTGAGAACAAATGTGGATACAGGCTACAAGCATAAAGAGTAAAGTGTGTAACTATAAGAATCACCAAATCTGTATGTGTAATTATTGTACAGTATATCAAATCAGAAATAAAGTGCACCATTATAAAATTTTTTTAAAGGAGTCTGTCTAAGACTCCAAATCACCTCACAAGTAAAACAGCATTATGGGGTCATGTCATAAACTATGACTTGAGGGCCACAATGTAGTGGGGCCTCCCCATCGGGGCACTACCACATGTACATGTAGTGTAGGACCCACTGGATAGATGGCAAAGGAGAGGCCCGTAATTTAGTGGAGGCACCAGGATCACACAAGGAGACAGGGTGAGATTTCTCATACACCTGCCGCCAGATATTGATAACCCCAACCCCCCCCCCCCCCCTCCCCCACGGAGGATACATAATGAGGATTAGACCTCTGTTGTTACACATCGTCGGCCATGCTGCACTGGCGGCAAAACTACACCTACACCAATCTAACCTGGTGTAGTTTTCAGGAAAAACCCTTGAAGGTTCTAAGCTGGAAAGTCCCATACTGGCCCATTTCACAACCGGCGGCATGAGGTGGCAAAGTCGCCAGATAAATTGGCATTTCTTGCAGTATGCAAGAAACTGTGATTATTTCAGTGCTTCTGTGGGAAAAAACTGGCATTGAGCACTGATAAAGACCCCCCACACGTCTCTTTATTCAGCAGACAATCCAATGCGCAGTGAATAACAGGCTCAGGTAGAACACCATTCTTTCAGTGGTTGGTTGGATATAGTCTGGGAGAATATCTAATCCTGGTCCTGTAGATTGCGGCTGGATGGTTTTAGGGTGCTTAGGCAGCAATCTGGTGTAGGTTCTGTGGAGTGAAAGCACACAGAGCCGCTGGTCTGGCGGAGCGTATGCCTCTGAAGGGGCAAAGCTGCTGCAGGCCTCCATTGGAAATAGATAAAATTACCTGCTTTGCTTAACAGAGGTGACCAATTCCATAAGCTCACCAGGAGACCAACTAGAGTGAATTGGTTTGTATGTCACGTCCTGCCGGGCCATTACACTCACCACCCATAAGATAGAGGGTAAGAGAGAGAAATACAAGGTTCTCCATAGTAGATTGGTTACACTGACCGCTAAAAGTGCCATTCAAAATGTGCCAATACTGTTACATAATAATAACATAAAACAATAGATAATTATGGTATGAATTCATTTCAATAACAACATTTGAAATATTTGCCTTGAATCCTACCTGGGATCAGCTGTGCAGAACTCAAAATAATCATAGGCTGGTAAAGGATTCAGTTTGCTCCTCTAGTTTGCTCCTTACTATGCTTGGTGGAAGACGACGTATTACCACCTAAGAGACATCACACAAAAAAGAAGAAAGCTCAGAGACATAACAGCAGATACATGTATTTAACAACTTATATAATAGAAAAGTGTATTATACACATGATCCCTGTCGTCTTTTTTTGTTATTTACAAGAGCTATATTCCCCCTAATTTCACGTATGAACACAAAACATAACTACTGTAGACTTTATGATAGTGCATCCTATGTTTTTTAAATAGGTAAAAACTCAAGAGACATTTAGACCTCCCCATTATCTTTTTACCAATGGACCCCATATACCAGTGGTGGCGAACCTATGGCAAGGGTGCCAGAGGTGGCACTCTGAGCTCTTCTTTCAACATAGCATTCGACATAGAACTCAAAGAATCATCCTTTAGTCCCAGGAGACTCTAAATGCTGCTCTCAGTGCTATTTTAAAGCATACATTCTTATTGCTTGGGACTTGCAGGAAGAGGTAAACACATGTGGAAATGGAAGATTATCTTTAAGAGCTCCTCTAAAGAGGAAAGTGCTGGCAATAAATAAGTTGTTTTTGCGGTAGTTTTGGCACCCGATCTCCAAAAGGTTCTCCATCACTGCCATTACTGTCACAATAACATCGGTGCCTTCACATGTTTCCCTGTGAACCATTATATTGTAGAACAAGTGTCGCTTGTAACATACACACATCAACTTATTCTGAGGAAGATCTTAAATTAGGAATCCTACAAATATGTACTTGCAGTGAAGATGATTAAATGTTACCATTACCATATATAATCTGTTCCGTTGCACTGAATAAGCTGTCCATGTGTGCTGCCATCCGCAGACATAAGGATCATGATGAGACTACATATAGTATATATATATATATATATTAATATATAATATAGTCTGCCCTTGTGCCCCTACACCTTCAAATGCAGTGCAGTGTCTCCTCCGTTTACCACGGCTGGGAGCAGACACTGCATGATGTATACAACTACAGAAGAGCGGGGTAGGTCACATGACGGCGCTGTCCAATCAAAGGCTGGTCCCCTGAATATAGACGTGGAATACGACTGGCAGTAGTGGGACATAAAAAGGATGCTGATGGCGGAGGCACATAGCTTCACCTTGCTCAACGTTGCCTTTCGTTTCCTCCCGCTGTTTGATGGTGGCCGCCGTGCCGCTCAGCTCCACATCTCGACTGTCAGTGCTCCGGTTCTCCCGGGCCCCTCAGAACGGCCGCGGGTGTCCCCCCTCACTCCTCATGACAGGTGTAGCCCCCGGCTTGTCACTATGTCACCTTTCTGTTATCAAGACGCGTCTGTGATCGCTTTCCACTGGGATACACCGTTTCTTTCTTCTACAATGTTTCTGGCTGAGCAACCGTCTGCTCCCTTCAGTCCCCGGATCCCTACGCGTAACCGCTGAAAGTGCCGAGAGGCTGCGGATGCTGCGGCGCCCCCACACCGGCGACATTAGCGCGCACCAGCTATATGAGACAGAGCAGGGACCGTTATCCCAGCTTTCCCGCCCTGGAGTCACAAGTTATACACACACTCCTCAGTATCAACTATTTACTAGTCATATAATCATCAGTATGAGGGGCAGATTAAGACTGCCAGGTCCCTGGCTGATGAATATTATAGCCCCGACAAGTCTCAAATGCTGGTACTAGAATCAAGCTTCTTTTCAACCTGCGGTTTTAGGACCTTTGGAGGACCTTGGAAGGCTCTTGTTGTACAGGACTTCATGTGTAAAGTCAGGTCGTTCTGAATAAATTTGGTGGTGGTTTGCTTGGCTCGGGCCCTTGGGCTACCTTCCCCGACCACCTGTAATTCTACTGTCATTTATATGTATATTGTATACACAGATACTAAGAGAAGGTATTGAACCCTTTGAAATGAACTATTTTTAGATTCACACAATCTAACTCTTAAAGGGCAGAATCATCAGAAAATGAAACAAAGAACTGAATGAACTCATTCAACATCATTAGTTTAACATCCGTTTTTCCCACCATGCTGTTATTTTCTGCTGCACTGTGTGATGAAAGCTGCCGACTACTGCATTATTTGTGTCTTTTCCTGTGTGCATCTCATGGAATTTCCTTAGGGCAATACAGTAGCGTTAAAGTAAGCTTTATTTAGACCCCCTTTTTGAAAGGATCATAACATGTTAGGTATAATCGCGTACAAAAAATCACAATCTACCAAATTTAATCAGTTTTTCCAGCGGTGAACCTCATAAGAAAACAGCACCCAATGTCTGAAAAGGCACTTTTTCACAATTCTTTGCAATAAGCGATCAAAACTGTATCAATGAAAACATCCTCCATCTCCAACAAAAAAAAATTACACCTTATACAAGTCCGTACACTGAAGTATGAAGTTATTAGCATAAAAGTGGGCAAATTAAACAAATTTTTGTGTAAATATGTTTTTAATTAAAAAAAAAATCTATTTATACATAATAATTCTACTGTAATTTTTGCCATATATGTCGACTGGTTGTTTAAGACGACCCACAATTTCCAGTTAAAATACAGAGTTTGGGATATATTCGCCGTACAAGACTGGCCCTCTCGCCATGCACAAAAAAACATCAGATTCTGTACATCTTCTGGCGCTAATAACTTTTTCATACTTTTGACCTGTATTTTTTGCAAGATGAGATTATGTTTTCATTGCTATTTTGAAGCCTATTGATCAATTTTTGTAAATTTTTTTGCAAATTGTCGAACAAGTGGCATTTCGGACATTTGGGTGCTATTTTCCATTACAAGGTTAAAGACACCCTGTCATCAGTTTGTGTCACTAGTCCTGGTCACCTTACCACTGTTTGGAGCAGCTCCACAAGATCATCCCATCCCAGCCTTTATCTAGTTATTTCATACATTATATCATTTCCTATAAATCATCTATTCTTTATTATGTAAATGAGGCTGGTCACATGGTCAGAGGCAGTGATAGTCACCCCTGGTTACCTGCCTCCCCCTCTCCTCCCCCTCTCATGTCTGTGTGTAATGTATAGAAAGCATTGCTAGTGTGGGTGCTGGCATCTGCTGACATCCAGCATCCTCCTATACACAGAGACCACAGACATCAGCTACATAATCTGACGATGTTTCTGCTGTAACATGGCTGCCTGGAGCTGGCTGAATCTTTCTATCCCACACACACACATGCACACACAGGCTGCAGGGGGCGTGGCCACCACAACCAAGGAAGACACATCATTATAGCAGCCTCAACTATCATTAACAGGCTGTCAGTCATGCTTCATTGGACATTTCACAGGTCATTTTGCATACAGCTTTAGGACCTCATTGCTTAGGTTTACAGCATGTAGAGGGACAATGAAGGGATGAGGCATGCTCTCTAATGGCAGTTTTAGAAAATATATTTAGTTTAGGGGGGTTTTTGCATGACGGTTCTCTTTAAACACCGGGAATACTGTTATACTCAGCCTCTTGCCACCCACATCAGCCACCATGCCCCCCCCACAGCATGATTCTGGCTAACAAAATAAAAGAACTTTATTACTCATCTTTCTCTCGCTCCCCCGAACGTAAGTGGCGGCTGTCTTCTTCTTTACTTGCAGTAACAATAAGCTGTACGCATCGGCTCTGAAGTCGGCTGTTTACTCGACTCTGCTGGCTTCAGAGCTGGCGTTACAGCTATCGTTCACACAGTGAAGTAGAGAATATCGACTGCTACTGCTGTCCAGTGAGGAAAGCTGAGTAAAGTTTTTTTTATTTTTGGGGGTTTTGTTACCTTATACATTTTCTACGCATTCACCCTTCCTAACCCACGGCACCAGAGAAATCCTGGGGTCCCAAATCAGCATTTGAACTATCTTTCTTTATAAAGTCAATTACGAAAGGAATTCCTATGGGCTATAAACCTTGAGGATGATGAACAAAGAACTGGGGATAGGAGATCTTGCAATTTCTCTTGACAATGTTACCCTGGAGAATTTTTCAAACTACACAGCGCTCTACTGTTTCTAGATGTGGTTTACATTTTTAAACAACAGAAATTATGTATAGATGTTATTATATTCCAAGAGACTTATCGATTATTCATTCCAAATACATTTTATCCTGTGCTAGAAATGTTGGCAAGCGGCAACTACGATTCCACCTATTTGGGAATGTCTCCCACTGATAGGCTTTTGGCAACAAATATAATTATACTCCAGAAGGTCCTGCAAGTCCTCTGTTGCAACACCTGCCAGAACTAGCATCAGGTAGGTATAGGCTCCCTGGACCTACCCTTGAAGATAGGACTATAAGTATCATACCAGAAACAACAAAAAACAGAAGCAACCAGCTCACCCTCGAGGTTTTCTTAGTTTCAGCAATCCTCCCGCGTGCACCGGACTAACCGTAAGCCTCCCACGGAACAGCAAGTTAAATCAGGCCTAATCCCACAGACATTTGTTCACAGGGTGGAATTCGCAGATAATATCAGTAATTCTTTATTTTCAAGCTTTAAATTCATACAAGACGATGTAGATGGCACACTCAGACCTACGCGTTTCGTCATGCTGACTTAATCACATTCTCTACCTCATTTCTACAAAAATCCCAGCTTTTGCTGAAATAACAAATGTGTCAATGTTAACTGTTTAATGGAAAGTCTGTTGCCTTCAAAAGGGGAACACACAACAGGTTTTACAATACATGGGAGAAATGGATGAGCATCTGTATACCACCTGGAATTTCTTCTCGGATTTTTGGTAGACGACCAAAATAAGAAAATACATTTCGTTAGGCGCATGGCAGAAATGAAAAAAGCTGTCATATGGATTTGTGGTGGTGACACAATACGGATTAAGAGCATGTTCTTCCTGGCCACAGGTGGGTAGGGTTGACCTATTCCATTCTGTAATACTGTTCTATATGTTAATGTTAGATATAAATCCAAATTTTTTTCTAATACAAATGTTTGTTACTTTACATGTTTGGATAAAATAACAATAAAATTTGTATTTGGAGCTAAGACAAAGAAGTACTAAAAGATGAGAAAAATATTTTTCAGCTCAACTGCCCGTGTGGAGCCATGTATCACAGGTGCCGATGCTTGGGTCAGACCACAGGCTGCG
>CM033642.1:89414597-89530289 GCA_019512145.1 Engystomops pustulosus | reverse complement strand
ATATTATGCCATGGATTAAAAACAGCAAGGTGAATCCAGCAGCCAGGCAAGTTTGGAAAACAAGTGTGTTTCATTTTTAAAAATTTTTAAAACTTAATTTTTTAATTCAGGCATTGTTAAAAATATAAAAGCAAATGGTCTTAATGTTTCAAACTTACAAAAAGTTCTTAACCCCTTAAAGGGGTATTCTCATCTGGGCATTCACATTCATTTCATTAATCTGACATATATAACACATTTCTGCCTTATGTTATTAACAAAATGTTCCTGTGTAAATAATTTCTCATAAATGTGCCATGTTGTCCCTTAGAAACGAGATAGCTTTGCCTGAATACGACCACGACTCACATTTGGCAGCGGTGGCCAGACATGCGCTATAGAGTCCTGCCTGACCACCAGGATGACATTCATTACCACAGGACGGCTTGGACCTGCAGTATCTCCTCGGACATTAAATATTCAGAAACCTTTTGTTTCCTTGTGCAATCCCCCAGCAGAGGTGGCCGTACCAAGAACAACAGTCCTGTTTCTAGGGACCATATCACTACATTTATGAGAAATTATCTTCACACAGGACTTTTTTTTTTTTAAAACATCTAATTGAAGAAATGTTTTGTATATGGCAGATTAATAAAACTAAATGTGAATGCCCAATGAGAATACCCCTTTAAGACGCAGGGTTTTTTTCACTCATTTCTCGCTCAAAAAATCCATAACTTTTCTCATTTTTCCTGTAAGAGCTGTGTAAGGGCTTATTTTTGTGCGTAACAAATTTTTTTTTTAATAAATTACTGCCATTCCCTCACAGTCTTTAGTCATGAGTAAGTGCACGGTCCAGTGCTAGAAACTCGTTGACAATACCCTGTATACCTGTTTATTGCTGTTGGATGCCATGTAACGACGAATAAAGGCGGTTTTATCCTTTACCGAAAGCTGGATCCGTGGATTTTTCCAGATATCCTGAGCCGTATTAGTGCAATGGATTAGAACAGAAGGTGAATCCAGCAGCCAGGCAAGTTTGGAAAAACAAGTGTGTTCATTTTTAAAATTTTTTAAAACTTAATTTTTTAATTCAGGCATTGTTAAAAATATAAAAAGCAAATGGTCTTAAGTGTTTCAAACTTACAAAAAGTTCTTAACCCCTTAAAGGGGTATTCTCATCTGGGCATTCACATTCAGTTTCATTAATCTGACATATATAAACATTTCTGCCTTATGTTATTAACAAAATGTTCCTGTGTAAAGATAATTTCTCATAAATGTAGCCATGTTGTCCCTTAGAAACGAGATAGCTTGCCTGAATACGACCACGTCACACTCTGGCAGCGGTGGCCAGACATGCGCTATAGAGTCCTGCCTGACCACAAGGATACAGCGTTCATTACCACAGGACGGCTGTGGGACATGCAGTATCTCCTCGGACATTAAATATTCAGAAACCTTTTGTTTCCTTGTGCAATCCCTCCAGCAGAGGTGGCCGTAGCCAAGAACACAGTCCTGTTTTTAAGGGACCATATCACTACATTTATGAGAAATTATCTTCACAAAACAAGTGTGTTCATTTTTAAAAATTTTTAAAACTTAATTTTTTAATTCATGCATCGTTAAAAATATTAAAAGCAAATGGTCTTAAGTGTTTCAAACTTACAAAAAGTTCTTAACCCCTTAAAGGGGTATTCTCATCTGGGCATTCACATTCAGTTTCATTAATCTGCCATATATAAACATTTCTGCCATATGTTATTAACAAAATGTTCCTGTGTGAAGATAATTTCTCATAAATGTTGCCATGTTGACCCTTAGAAACGAGATAGCTTTCCTGGATACGACCACCTCACATTTTGGCAGCGGTGGCCAGACATGTGGTATAGAGCCCTGCCGGACCACCTGGATTCAGCAATCATTACCACAGGACGGCTGTGGTAACTCCTCGGACATTAAATATTCACAAACCTTTTGTTTCCTTGTGCAATCCCTCCAGCAGAGGTGGCCGTAGCCAAGAACACAGTCCTGTTTTTAAGGGACCATATCACTACATTTATGAGAAATTATCTTCACACAGGAACTTTTTTTTTTTAAAAACATCTGAAGAAATGTTTGTATATGGCAGATTAATAAAACTAAATGTGAATGCCCAGATGAGAATACCCCTTTAACGACGCAGGGTTTTTTCACTCATTTCTCGCTCAAAAATCCATAACTTTCTCATTTTTACGTGTACAGAGCTGTGTAAGGGCTTATTTTGTGCGTAACAAATTTTACTTTCCCGTAATGTTATTTATTTTAATGTGCCGTGTACTGCGAAGCTTGAAATAAATTCCAAATGTGTGTCACGTTCTTGTGGGCTGTTTTTACGACTTTGACTGTGCGATCCAAATAACACTTCTACTTTATTCTTTGGTTCGGAACGATCGCGGTGATATCAAATTTATATAGGTTTTATTGCGTTTTAATAGATTTTCAAAAATTAAACGAATGTGTACAAAAAAGAAAAACATTTTTTTGCCATCTTCTGACGCTAATAACTTTTTCGTACTTTGGGCTACGGAGCTGTGTGAGGTGTCATTTTTTGCGAAATGAGCCGACGTTTTCATTGCTACCATTTTGAGGACTGTGCGACATTTTGATCATTTTTTATGTGACGTAAAAAGGTTTAAAAGTTGCATTTCGGACATTTGGGCCCCATCTCGGAAGTCACCGCCGACCGTAACGGTTTTTATTTTTTGATAGATTGAGCATTTTGGGACGCGGCGATACCTAATGCGTTCTAGTTCTAGGGAAAGGGGAGTGATTTGAATTTTTAATATTTTACTAATTTTTTTCACTATTTCTTAGACCATCTAGGGTACATTAAACCTAGATGGTCAGATTGTTCCTACCATACCAATATGCAACAACTCCCACCCTTGTATAGAGGTACTCATGCCCGTGAGCTCCTCGTCATACATTCCCTTGCACTCTGCGCGCGTATAGCTCCGGTGCAGCGCGTTAAGGTGTTAATCATACCTAGCTTACCTAACTTTGAAGGGTAGTGGGTATCTATATACACAACTCCACGGCCACTTTAATTAGGTACAACCTGTCCACTCGCTTGTTAACCTAATTTCTAATCAGCCAATCACCATGGCGGCACTCAGTGCAATTTAGGCATGTAGACTGGTCATAAGACAATCTCCTGCAGTTCAAACCGAGCATCCAGTATGGGGAAGAAAGGTGATTTGAGTGCCTTTGAACGTGGGCATGGTTGTTTGTTGCCATGAAGGGCTGGTCTGAGCCTTTCAAGAAACGTTGATCTACTACTGGATTTTCACACACAACATCTCGATGGTTTCCAGAGAATGGTCAGAAAAAGAAAAAACAATCAGCCTGGCGGCATCGTTCTGTGGGCGGAAATGCCTTGGTTTGAGGCCAGAGTCAGATGATAACTGGCGCATTGACTCAGTTTCGAGCTGAGGTAGACAGGCAACAGGGTGGACCAATCAATCCGCCACCCCGCTTACACAACCATGTAGGCAGAAGAGCCATGTACATCACCTATGGGTGACTGGTCTGTGGGTGAGCGCAACAGTGTTATAGCCGCGATCGGTGCAAGCAACGGACCGCGGTGGTTATTAGTGTGGGGGAGTGTATGCAACAACTCCCACCCTGTATAAGAGGTACTCATGCCCGTAGTGAGCCACTCGTCATACATTCACTTCACTCTGCGCCGTATAGCTCCGGTGCAGCGCCGTTAAGGGACGTTCCCTTTTTTACTTATTAAAATTATTTTTAATTGTTTTAAACTTTTTTGACACTTGGCATGCACAAGCAATCCTCTAATGCAGCTGGTGGCGAACCCTATGGCAGGGGTGCCAAGGGGGTGGCACAGCTGAAGCTCACTCCACAGCAATCTTCACCAGACAGGACTTGAGGGATCCTCGCTGCGGCCAGGTAAGCCCCAGGACGCGAACAAATTCGGTCTATCTGAGGACGGCGGAAGAGAAGGTTGTGTTACATTGGTTTCGCTTATCATGGAAGACCATGAAGCTCTGCTCTTAGCCCCACATTCTTCCTTTTCATTTGGAGTCAATGAACATCTGAATTTTCCAACCTTCTGTCACGTTATTGTGCCTCCGGACCATTGAAAGCGTGGTTATAGACGGCTGCAAAGAAGATTTTTTGCACAGAAATAAGTGGGTCTGGTTTGCATTTGGCACTCGGTTCTCCAAAACGGTCAATTCAATCGTTGAGCACACAGAGTTTAATACAAATGCATTGCACAATGTTAGTATTCCAATGTTTCATGCTCAGAGTTTCAGGGGCCCTATCTGGGACAGGGCATGGCTCTCGAAGGACATGTGCAGCCTCGGAGTCATGTCAGTACACTTTAGGGCTGCCAATCAGAGGATTCGGAGCCCCTGGTTAACAGGCAGGTGTCAAGTGTATACAGATTACACCTGCAGCTTTGTCACTGGCTCTACTTAGCTGATGGCATGTGTTTGTTAGGAATATACTTTGGCCTGTGCTTTACTCCACTTTCAGTGTCGGGAAGGGTTAAAGGAAAATATTCAAGGGCTGGTGGTGCCAAATGAAACAAAGCATTACCTGAAGATGGCAGGAAAAAACATCTATTACTGGGATATATCAGACACCATTCTCGACACCAGAGACTTGAACCTTGGAAAGTCCACACCCAACACATAATAGAATTGTGAACAGACGTACTAAGGTCTATTGAATATTCCAAAATGTAATCAGAAAGGATTATGTTGTAAACAAATACCCCTTCATTGATGTACAGGGAACGAATCCAAAACACACTTGTTCAGGCTTACGAAATATCAAAAAACTCGCATCCTAATTCCTCATATGGTCCACAATTTCACCACGCGTCATTTTCTTGTTTTTTTTTTTGAAAACCCGAGATGATTAAAGCCTTTATCCAACCCCCCTGAAGAGCCTGAGAACTTTTGTTATTTGGTATTAAATGGAGACACTTAAATACTCACAACAATGCTTAGTTGACAGAAAAGTTCAATACAGGCGTTCCCGGGTTACGGTTACAAGGATTGGGTCCGGCGGTTGTTGTAAGTTGAAGTATGTAAGTCGAACTGTATATTTGAGAATGTAGATCCAGATAAAAAAAATTTTGCCGCAGTTAGTGACAATGGGAGTTTAATTTTTTTTGCTGGAAATGGGACCAAGGATTATCAATTAAAGCTTAATTACAGAAATATTACAGCGATTATGAGTCTGGGACTATAGTGAAAAAGTACAGAAAGCTTACGAGGTCAGAGGGTGTCTGCCTGTAAATATGGATGGGTGGTATTGTCAGTCAGGGTAGTCCCTTAAGTAGGGGACCGTTGTAATTTGTGATTTAAGGAGTGGAGTATATTCGCTTTATATTTGAAATCTCCTCTTTGCCTTCTTTTTGGTTGGTTCTGGACTACTTTCGAAGGGAAATGGAATAAATGTTGGGAGATTAGTTTAGTATGCCCCAACAGTTGTCAAAGTAATTTGTTCTTACAATTACTAACAAAAAAACAAGTCAAAGGCCTTTCTGACCATTCAGGTGTTCCTACGTGTTTTCATTTATCACAGGACAATCGAAGGAATATACAGTTATGATCAGGTCACCCAAACGAGAGGCAGTGCAGGTGAAAATAGTTTATGTTGGTAGAGAACATTTATTAATTAGCCCCGGTTACTAATTGGCACAATAATCTCTAACTATACCTCAAACTAATTAGTTCTACATCTGCATCCTTAATCGACTATGTTTGCTAGATGACTATCGTTCTAGACTGTAAAACCTTATACGTATTACACTAATTTCATCTGTTGCCGGGAGGAAAAAGTTCTTATTTACAAACCAGCCATGTGACAAAGTATGCCAGACATGATTTATGCTAATGTTGGCCAAGGAAAAGTGTGCACCTATTGTTTCTATAATCATCAATTACCTGAAGGACCAGGTTAAGTACATGACATCACCAGCAGGCCACGGAGGTTGAAGATACATCTGTCAAGTTGTGAAGTCCATCAAAACCATTTGTTGACTAGATTTTTTTGTCTATACTTCGCTTTGTGTTGGATAGAGTAGCACCCAGCCATGGGTGGGTATACTGACAAGGTGGTCTATTTAAGGAATTAAATTCACAATCTTTATGGGCTTTCAACAGCACCAGTGTCTTAGGGGTGTCAAAATATTATAAACACAAAAGGGGAAGTTGCCATTAAAACCTATTGGGGCTCAGGAGTGGATTAAAATAATGGGGTAGCCACTAGCTGAAACGGTTTATTTTCATCAGTATCAGATTTAATTTAATTTCATCTTACCTTGATACAGACTCTTCGTCAACCAGTGTCCTTAGGGGTGACGATAATTATACAAATGACAGGGGACAAGTGCTCATTAAACCTTGTGGGGTCAGGAGTGTATTAAACTAATGGGGGCAGCCACCTAGCTTAAGCGGTATTTCTTCTCTTAGTATTACATTTATTTAACTATCTACATAACATACATTCTTCAATTGGTTGTTCTTCAAAAGAATAGTACATGTGGTGAAGATAATGTCCCTAAATCTTTAAGCCAAGATCCCTTGACATGAGATGTTGCCTTGGATATGTGACCACATGCTGGAGTGATAGCACAAGCAAACAACATTATATTGGGGTAGTACAGTTGATTTTCAACCCGTGTGCCGGTGGCACACTAGTGTGCCGCGACACATGGTGGGTGTTGCCCGCGGGAAAGGTCCCCACCTATGGGTGCCCATGTGTTTTAGTTCCCCGGTCATGCCGCAGCGATGCGCCGTCAACAACTTCTAAATGTAGGAGAGTGTACAATACACAGCAACGCTCGCGCAACAAATGACGTCACCGCGTCCGGCGCATCCATCCTGAGGCGGAGAGGATAGGAGAAGAGACTCTCGCATTTGCCACCACCAAGGTAATGGCCACCAATAATGCGACTATCTGAGCTTTTGCCTGGGAATCTGAACTGTTGGCAGAATACGCAGAATATTGAGATGGTAATTTAGTACCTCCTAGCTAATGCATATAAACAATGAGAAACGTGTAAAATGAGAAATATATAGTCATGAGGCTGGAGTACTAAAAAGTACCAGCTCATAGGCTGAGTATACGAGCTGCCTTGTACTCTGGCCGTTATGGCTATTAGTACTTCTTCATGTACTCTTTATTTTGCAGTATATGAGCCAAATAATAATCAGCAACATATACAAAAATACAGGGAGAAATGAGAACTGTTGAGGAAGAGATCCATGTGGGTCTTTCCCACATTCCTGCCAGGATCTCCTTATTGTGTTATCGAACAGGCCCAGGTTTCACACTGAGTGAGTAAACTTATAATTTAGCATCAATATCAGACCTATATGTATAATAGGACGTTTTTTAGTGTCATTTGTGCTTATTTTGGGGGTGGTGTGCCCCAGGCTTTTTAGCAGAGTATGAAAAATGTGTGGGCGGCTCAAAAAAGGTTGATGTGAAAATCACGGTGTAGTATTGGTGCTGTTTTTATGATAAGATTTGTATTTTCCCAATGGATTAATTTTATGATAAATAGCAGCTGTTTTTCCTCTATTTTTTATTAATATTAAAGCTTTTAGGCAAGTTCACCAGTACAGTGTATAATAAGATGATTAATATATTCAATAGGTAGAAGGACTAAAGATGAGATCAATCATGTACAGGTTTCTTATGGTTTATGCTTTAACAAATAAAAATGTCTCCTTTTTATGGAACCAATTTGTCTACGAGTGCCATGTCTGAGAACTATTAACTTTTTTATTCTCAATCAAAAGCGCCTTATGAGATCTTGGTATATGCCAGGAAAGTACCGGTAGATGGTATTTATAGGGTAATTGACTTTTTATAACAAATTCCATTAAGGTATTTAAAGATGTAGGAAGCACAAAGTGTTGCAATTTTTAATTCGTTTTTTGTTTTTTTCCAAATTTTGATACTACCGACAATACGGGTATTAATAATGTATAGCTCTTGGTCAATGTTGTAGGATGGCGAAATTACAATTTTGTTTGTATGGGGTCATTTTTTTCTTTTATATACAGTATCTCATAGAGAAAATGGCTGTTTGTTGTGTTTTATTTTTTTATGTCCCACTAGGGGATGAACACTGGATGATACCTTGACCTCTTATACAATACTTGGCATATTCTGTTACAGCAATTGGTTACCTGTCAGTCTTATAAGACATTTTGCCTATGAGACCTGGTCTGGACTGGGCCTATAGCACCCGATACATGGTCCGCACATGGAGGTCATTTCAGACAAACCCCGACACTGCAATCCTCCTCGGAGACCGTGTATGGGAGTGAAAGAGGCACCCTTTACCTGATATGTCTTTCTCCTCAACTGCCTCCAATCGCCCTCCGTGAGCATGTTAAGGGGTAAATGCCCAGTTAGAAAAATCTCCACCCCTGCGACAGAATCCGCAGGTATCCTGGTGTCTCCTAGTGGTGGTAATCAGTTGCTAATTAGGACCAGCTTATATTGTAGTGGCGGCAACCAGTCCAAGGAAATTCACCCATCAAACTCAAGCAATAACAAAACCACAGGGACACTTGCTCCATCGATCAGGCCCCTGACTGATAGTAATCTTCTTTATATCTATTATCATTGATCACTCCTTCTAAAAAATTTTGTTTTGCTTATATGCTTATAGGCAGAAGGGCTTGGGAAGTTACCAGAACCCACCATGCTGTAGCTTATGCAGGTGTTACAGGGTGTTACAAGGGGGGAGTGAATGATGAAGAAGAGCAATGGGGGGGGGCAATAGTATAACAGGTATGAAGCCGAGCACAAAGGGTGCCCTGGTAACCCCTGATTACTTACATGATTTTAAAAATGTTGATCTTAGAAAAGAAGGAAGGGCACATGGGATAACACATATACAAGGATTACGTCACAGTGCCGTCCCTTCAGTTAATTCTGATCTTCCTGGAAGATGTCCTTTATTAGGATACCGTCAGGATACGGGAACACTAACCATACCAGGTTCTCATGACCGGTGGTATGGTGTCAGAATTCGCCATTTTAGGTAGCACAGCTCTGTACCTACAATTAGAAAAACTTCATACTCCTGTGCCCCGAGCTGCCTGTGCATGCAGAGTGGACAGTAAAGGCCAGGCTTGCACAATTGAGACAAGCTGTGTGTTCTGACTTAATTTTTGAAAAACTTTACGCGCAGGCATGGGGTAGCACCAGAGAATGGACAG
Source organism: Engystomops pustulosus (assembly GCA_019512145.1). NCBI lineage: Eukaryota > Metazoa > Chordata > Amphibia > Anura > Leptodactylidae > Engystomops > Engystomops pustulosus. Next base: position 89,521,050 of record CM033642.1, on the reverse strand, counting down.
ATGTTTCAATGCACTACCATGTTAGGATGTTACACCTTTATTGTACAGTGCATTTCTGATTGGAGCTATTTCTGTTACGCAGTTAATCAATGTGAAAAAACAACTATTATATTTTGATAGATGGGCATTTTGGACATGGCGAAACTCATGAGGTTCATGATTTTTTTATGTTTACTTTATTAATATCAATTTTCCGGGGGTGATTTAATTTTTGCGTTTTTGAGGTACTTTAACGCCTAGGTCATAGGATGGCCACTATGACACGCGTGTCAGTGCTGACACGCAGTAGCCATTTTCAGTGACACGCGACGCCGGAGAGCTTAAGTTTCATTGTGCCTACACGGCCAGGTGACAGTAAGCGGGAAGGTGAGAGATTGTCAGCACATGGAATAAATAGATGTAGGTATGGCAGTAACATGGTAGGATCAATCACACAACCTAGATTAAAGTACCCGAAGTTAAATAATTATACATATTTGTATTAACTAAAAATCACAAACTTATGTTTTTTTTGTCAAGGTGACACTCCAACCGAGTTATGCACGGGGTTTTGGCGAACTTTGACAACCAGCTCATATAAGGTGCCATCATGCCCTACGTTGTGTTGATTGATCGCTACCATAGAACATATACAGTATGGCAGTAGTGATGGGGAATTTTCTCACTCATTCATTACAATGCTAGCAGAACGTGATTGTAATGCAGAGGGTTAAAACAGAGATAGCCTCTGGTTTACGAAACCCGAGTACGGATGACGATCGCAGCCACCCCTCGACGCCAGCGACTATCACCGGCCGCTTTGAGGGATAACAGAAATATCCAGCAACGACTACGGCTATGGAGAGGGCTTCCATACAGTGTGTGAACCCTCTTATGTACCCGAACATGCCAACTTGTACTATTTACGTCACAAGTCTAGGTGGGGGTAATAGTGCCACAGAGGGGTTTGCTGAAATTGAAAGACAATTGGGATACGAAACCTGACGATCCATAAAGGTGCCTTTGGGTGGTGAATGTTCCCAATTATCGTTAGCAAGTCCTCTTTAAGTGTACTTTTATGTGTACACTTAGATTCCGAAAAGTCCTTTCGGTATAATTTACTGTGTTTGACTTTTCTTTTGTATGCATTACTGAAAATATGTACAGCAGTCCCGGGTTTATGTAAGATAGGTCCTTGGGTTGTACTTAAGTGAATTTGATATGTAAGTCAGAACGTATATTTTATCACGTTGTCCACACAAAGTATTCTTTGTTTGTTCAGTGACAATTGGGATTTTCAAATGTTTTACTGTAATGGGACCGAGGATTTAAATAAAGACGTCTTATAGAACCCTTACAAGATGATTCATGCAGCGCTGGGCCTGAATGTAGGTATCCAGAAGCTATCACCAGAGGTCACAGTGGGCTAGTGGGGTCCGGTCTATAGTCTGGTGTCCGTAAACCTGATTGGTAGGCTATGGTGTGTGCCTAAATTCTGGGACACAGACCGTTTGCATCAGGTCTAGGTTAATATTACCGTCTATACTCGAGTATAAAGCCGACCCGAGTATAAGCGAGATAGACCCCTCATTTACCACCAAAAACTGGAGTGAAGACCTATTGACTTTCGGATAATGCCGGGTTGTGGTATATAGCCAGTCTCCGTGAGTATTACAGCAGTCCCAAGAAGTATACAGTAGCCTGCCCCCATAGTGTGTATTACAGCCTGCCCCCATAGAGTATTACAGCTGCCCCAATAGGGTACAGCCGTGCCCCAATAGAGGATACATGCCTGCCCCCGAACGTGGTATACAGCATGTCCCCCATAGGAGGATAACACGCTGCCCCCATAGAGTTACAGCCTGCCCATAGAGTAACAGCTGCCCCATAGAGTATACAGCCTGCCCCATAGAGTATCCAGCTGCCCCAAAGGGTATCAGCTGCCCCCAAGAGTATACAGCCTGCCCCACGCCTAGCGAATTAAAAAAAAAATAAAAACAGTAATATCACCATCCGAATGTCCCGATCTTCAGAGCGGGTTCCCGATCTCACCGCGAGGCTCCGATCCTCGCGTGTGGTACCACGGCGGCGCGGTGGCCTCCTCTTCTCTTCTGTAGCGAGGCGACACGTCCATGTGATCTCCTCGGCGGGCGCAGCACAAGGAACCGCGGGGTCGCGGCTGATGCTGATCAGCCGCGACACCGCTGAATCTTATGGTGTGCGTCAGGTGATCTGCCGGCTACAGAAGAGAGAAGAGGACCCGTCCGCACTGCCTGGATACCGCCGCGCTGAAGATACGGACACGGATGGTGAGTGTTATCTGTTTTTTATTTTTTTCCTTGACTCGTGTCTAAGCCGAAGTGACGTTTTCAGCGCATTTTTTGTGCTGAAAAACCGGCTTATACACGAGTATATACTGGATGTCATTTTCCTTTACATAACGCTGTTATACTTAGTTCTAAATACAGAATATGCATGTTAGCGTAAGGTTTTTAGCGCTATGGCAAAGTGGCACAGGTGGAGTTACATCATTGAACTTCGAAGTAAGTAGAGCCCCATGTGTTCCGATTAAATATACCTTCCAAGTAGACTATAGCTGGTTGTGAACGAGATTGCCAACTGCATGTTTGCCCTCTGGAAATTCATTTCATTATTAAATTTCTGTGTACGACCGTAAGGACACTCTATAACTGTGACAGACCACTCTGTGTAGAGTGGCTGAGTCATAATACTCAGTTTCGTTTATATCTTAAAGCTAACCGCTACAACTTGAAGTGGCGGGCATTTCAATGCGACTATACCGTCCGAGCACCAGCTCAGGTGAGCTGGTGCCGGAGCCTGATTTGTTAGTGTTTTAAACGGCGGCTAGTATTGCGGTGTTTAAAGCACTTTTTAAACTTTTAGCCTGGGCGCAGGTGAGGTTATCGCGCTCGGAACGCTGTACCATGCGCGCGGCTCTCCTTCAAGCTTCCCTATGTAGCCGCCCACACGAGTCGGCGTCGCGGCATGGTTAAGCGGCCAAGCGTACCTCCTCTGCGCCGCTATGAAATTTAAAAAGTGTTTTAAAACGCGCAATAGCAGCGGTTTAAAACACTAACAAAATATGCCGCTCCGGCCACCAGCTCACCTCGAGCTGGTGCTTGGTATTTGCGCATCTGAAAATCCTGCCACTTCAGTGTCTATGGTTTCCTTGTTAATTGGTTTTCATTAATTTCTAAATCATTATTCTTTAGATGGCATAACAGAAAGAGGCTGCCTTCAAGCGCAAACAAAATTAAACTGCTGGCTATTTGTGATATGTTGTCATTTCATACAGTATTTATCTTACATTGAAGGGACTAGAGTATCATAGTAGTAACTGTATGTGCCGGGCCTTAATGTCATGTAAATACTGTACGTGGTTACTAAAGGTACCATCAGTTCTACCATAATACTCTCCTTACCCAAAATCACTTTAATTTGCATTTTCCAATTACAGTTCCAGCGCGCCTATTGGGGGCTTATTTATTAAGATGTGGGGCGGTCCGTCGACGATCTCGTGGTTCAGGTACAAACTTGTGGCAATTCCTTAAAACTTGTATTGTGTCACCAACAAGCATGCCTTACCATACACCGGGGGGAAAGGTGAACTTGCCAGCGTCTGCTGATCGGGAAGAGGAACCACATGCATGCATATCAGTGGTCGCTACATCTTATTTTCCCGCCATGCATCTTTGGGATCTCCTCTGGACTCTGAAGTAGAATTGTTTCCCCTTGTTTCAAATAAAGTATCTAACTAGCAAACTTGAAGTCTCCTGTCACAAAATACTTTAATGAATATCCGCAAACACTCCTCCTATACCATTTCTTTCTTGGTCGATATTTACTGCTACAAACCCAGGAGCTTCTATTTGTCTACTGGTCGCAGTAATAAACATATGATGTATCCCGGGCTTGATACCCTACAGCTATATTCTGATGAAGCAGTAAAAACAAAAGAAAAAGGACACTTATTATTGTTCTCCAACAACGGAGGAGACGATAAGAAGTCAGTGTTTAGAAAGACTTCATCCTGTTTTGTTCCGTCACTTGTCTGTTCGTAGTGCCCCAGAACAATCTTCTAGCTGCATCGAATAGATTATCAAACATGTCTATACAAACTGCTGTCATACATTTGGCTGTCTAAGCGGTCAGCCTGCTTTGTAGTTATTTCAAACTATTATTTAGCATATAGTAGTTGAAGGCTGACATTTCTACAGTATATGTTTAGGCTGATCGTAATGCATCAGGGATGAAGACAAACTTTAAAGGTTGATATTGTCCATGTGTGGACAGGCAACGTGTCAGCATAAAAAATAATGGTTGTCTACCGAGAAAAGTACTACATGCACGTGACCAGATGTGTACTTTTCTTCAAGCAGTAAGGATCCACGTTTAGTCATGCAGACACTGCGTAAAACCTGATATTACTATATACTCACACGACCAATATGGTGCCCATAGCCTGTCCTTCATCGGGACGGTGACAAAACATGTCGAGGTAAGAAGGTATACGTGCCGGGGTTGACATTAAAAAACACGTTCTTATGATGTTTCATTTACGCTGTATATTCGGCGTAAGACGACTTTTGAGACAGAAACATCTTCTGTTACTCTATATGCCGGTATGCTTCTATACGGGCGGCGGTCGGGGGTCCGCGTGATGGAGAGGGCACGGGCTGAGCCCTCTCCATAGCCGGTAAGTCTTGCTGCATATTGCGAAGCCACCGATCGCTCTTAGGGTGTTTTCACGCGATGTTGCGGCAGCCTCAAAAAGACATCGTGGTGCAACTCACTCTCATTGGCCCTATGTCCTGCGTGGCTGTCTTCAGTCTTTCCGCGATCTCTTCTCTCGGCTGGGAGCCGCCATGTTTTTCCCAGGGCTCGGCGCGTCATACTAGGCGGCCTGCCGGGGAAGGGAAGATCAATGGCGGTGCCCTAGTCAGAAGAAAGAAGTAACGGCGCGGAACACTGACGATGAGCCCGGGACATCGGGGGAGCAGCGCAGGATCATCGGGGCCAGCGGGAGGTAGTATATAATTTTATTTTATTTTTTAATGGCCGGGCTGGGCTGTGCGTTATGACTCTGTGGCGTGCTGTATACTACTGGGGACAGGTGCTGTATCTAGCTGGGGCGTGCCTGTATCTACTCCCGGGGCTGTGCTGTATATACTGGGGGTCAGTGCTGGTATAGCTATAAGGGGGCGTGCGTGATACTACTGGGGTGCATGCTGTATGACTACTCGGGGGCTTGCTGTACATAGACTGGGGGCGTTGTTGTATACTACGGGGGCAGTGCTGTTATACATACTGGGGGGCGTGTCTGTAATGGTATAGGATGTGTTTTGTTGCCTTATGTTATGAGCGACGTTTTCTCCTTCTATAGCCACCTGCATGCGCAGTAGCAATGTTCCGTAAAAAAAGGACCATGTTAAATTCAAATCGTGTTTTTTAAAAAATTTTACGCGGTTGTTGTTGTATGCGTTGGAAAGGGGAGTCTTATACGGCGAATAATCCTTTAACCTCTATATTTTTAACAGGAATGAGCTAGGGGGGTCGTTCTTATGCACCGAGACCCCATCGTGCTTATACGCCGGCAATATTAGTTAAGTTATATGTACACTATTAAATAGCGCACAACGGCAGTGGAAGAAACTAGCCACAAGTCTGCTTGCAAACCTCATACTGCACCCAAATCTTTAGGTTTTTTTCAATTATCCTATGTGGGTTGTGTTAACATGGTTCACCGCAAATGTTGCAAAATAATGCTAAGTGAATCTGCGTCTTGTAAATAAATCTTACGCAGAGCTATGGTTCATTTACTTACTTTGGACCTGCTTCTCATCGCTCATTCCTTCCTCTTTCTGCCGAAATTTCCCCTTATTTTATCTGCTGCAACCGGATGGAAGTCCAGTGGACAATAAAAAGTACAAAACACCAGGTTCAATACAGTGGTTACTGGGCAGACATAGTAGTTTGTACAGTGGCTAGGAGTCTCAGTGAACCCCCGGAAACCCGCAGAACGATGACACTGCGACACCTGGGACGACCCGCAATCTAAGTGGTCAACCTGGTTTCACCAAAAGCCGCCCACTAAAGTAGGATGGATTGGTCTTGTGACGGTGAGGTGCACCATGGATCAGTCCCAATAGGTGCGACTAGCCGCACGGTGGCAGCCAAAAGTCTAGGTACAGGAACTGCATCCTCATGGTCAGAGCACTAATGTCATCAGGGAGGGGGCAGGTCGGTCGGTCTAGGGTCCCAACAGGTCAGAGAACAGGAAAGTCAGTCGGCAATACTTTCTGGATGCTTTCTCAATGGCACTAGGAAAGTTCAAAATCCGTGGGAGGATGATGGTCAGGCAGGCTGGCTTTATGGAAAACCCACAATGTGGCCAGCCGTCAATCAGTGGGTGTCCTGGCCCATTAATCTGTCGAGACCTGCCACAGCTGCGGCCGATCTAAACAAGGAGGAGCAGGAGCGTGGAGAGATAGTGTAGGGCCAGGCCTTAGTTGGCGTGCCGCCACTATATATTAACATAGGTATAATCAGGGGAAAGCAATGTAGGCCTTGAAAACAAACCTAATCAAATGAGGTATTCCATATGGCCAGTCGCCTGGGGGTCATCTTTTAATAAATTTGATTTTTACTAGCTGCGACTATTGTATCTCATTAATCTTCATTTTTTCAATATAGTTGTCTATTTTTGGATATGCTTTTATTTCTGTATTTTTAATACAAGTGACTAATAATTTATCTACATTAAAACTCCATCTGTCATTTGTCAGCCCTAGCCTCCAGTTTCCAAAACCCATTACATTATGACTATCCCTCTCTGCCATTAATTACTAAGGGCTGAATATTATCTGCAAAATATATAACACTACAATGTGAACTCTTTTACTGAGGTCATCAATAAAAAATATCTAAAAAGAAAGGAGTTCCAATAGCTGACACCAGTGGGCACCTGCTGGAAAATTAACCCAATGGCCTAATGTGCCATAATGATATCCCTTTGTTCCCTGTACACAGATTTCCCTCCCCCAGTACGTAGGAGTCTATGTGCCCATTGTTTTATGGCTGGAGGGTCCTGTGCAATGCCTGTGGAAAAGTCGCAGAAAAATCAGATCCACGTCGCATCCCCCGATCATCCTGAGAATCTTATCTCTCTGCACAGAAGCTGATCAAATTAGGCTGACAAGTGCCAGGCCTCACGTAACGCAGACATGATTCTTGGCTTACTAAGGTAATGCCAAGTTGAGTTATACTGGACTAGCACAATCGCACTCTAACAACCCACTCAAATATTTTCCTCACAAACCCATGTTCGACCTTCCTTTTGCCAGGATAATTTTTGACTTTTTTAAATATTGGCACTCAACATTTTATGCAGCTAGGCTCTTGTGACAACGACCTCCTAATGGATCTTCAAAATATTATAAATATGGTCCGTTTATCAGCAGACATGAATATGGTCACCCATGTCTGTTCGAATGGGAATGTTCCTGGGTAGAGACCAAGCTGAGAAGCGACATTCGATAGGTCCCTTTCCTCATCCCCTCCCAGCATGACCTCAGGTTATGCGTCAGAGGAATAATTTTGGATTATTTTTATTTCGTGCGTGGCAATTTTCTTTTCTAGTTCTATTTTGCTGCTTTGTCATTTAGCAGCATTTTATTTGTTCTTTTATAATCCTTAAGCTCCCATATGTTGTCTTCGACTTTTTAGGCACATTAAAACCACCTCATCTTTTCTTGTGTCGATTGCCCCCCTAACATAAGAGTTTGACCACATGTTTTTTTCCTGTTTCTATTGTGCAGTATTTCCATGTGATATCACAGTATGTTCTTTCGGCAAGAACTTTTTATATATTTTTATAAAAACATCCCATTTATTTTCGGAGCTTTTATTTGAGAAATTGTCCTAGTTATGCTCTCTTAGCTGTGGCAAATGTTTACTTCTAAAGTTATAGTTCTTGGCGTCCTAATCTCAAAGTCACGCAGAAGTTATGTGACGTGTGTGGGCACTGTTACTTAGTCTAACCGCTCACCTGTAATTTGATACCTTCTCAGCTCAGAGTTGTAATGTGTCATTTTTATTTGGCCAAAAACTTCTGCTTTTGGTAGACCCTAATGCTTCTGACCCCAGTCTAAATGAGTAGTTAAAGTCCCACTGATAGGAGTCATTTCATCATGTTTTAAAGTCCATCTATTTGACTTCTCAGCAGTCTTCTGCAGCCTCCATTATAGTGGAGTCTTATAACTAAACTATGGACAATATTGTTATTATCCCTCCCACTTATCTCACCCTATAAAGACCTCCATCTAATTTTTATTCAACCGATTTCATCTGCAAAGTGGGCATGGAAGTCTGTTCACATATAAGCAAACCCTCCCCTTTTTATTTTTTACCAATCACCTTTCTGCAAAGACTATAACCTATTTATATTAACAGCCCAGTCTAGCTATGTCCAGCTCATGTCTCACTGTTGCCCTGGATATTTGTGCTTTTTTCCAAGAAGAAGTCTACTACTCTCTTTCACGGTGATGGACTCTGTTGAAAGCATTGACTTGAAAGTATTTTTTTATGGAATCCTTACAAGTTAGGGCATGTTGTTGAAACGCTGTTCGAATATCTATGGCAAGTAACAAATGTACCCATTTTAAACTCATTGTAAATGATTCCTTTCTCTTCTTTAGACTAAAAAAAAAACAGTACTGAAAACTAGAGAATTTATAGTCAAAGTTTTGGAAGAGAAGTTTGAATCGCTTGTAAACACCAAAAGATGATTATTCTTATTATACGTATGATATATTGATATGAATTCCTAATCTCTTGTTCATTATCAGAAAATTAATATGTTATTTTTCTATAATGAGTATAACTCTACATATATACTATGCCATTAGTCATATGTCAAAATTGTCTTAGCATTAGGCACTCCAAAAGTCGGTTCATTGAGCAGTGTCGTGGGGTTTATGAGTCGTAAGACTCTATCTAAAAAACCAAAAAAAATGAAACACACACATTATAGATTGGATTTTAAGCATACTTCTTTTTTGGGGCTGGTGATTTCTACCTCACCGTCTTATCCATTCCCGCTTCCACATATACGTCAGCCTATTTTTGTCCTTACCCGATGAATCTACAGCCCCCGCTGAAATTCCAGTCTTAAGCATTCCCACCTCGTGCGGGAATCAGCGAAGGTATGAGATTGTCCGTGGATGGATTGTCTGGCAAGGCGTTGTAACATTTTTCAGTAACCTTTACCAAACACTAATCCAAAATATCATGGTGCAAAACACAAGTAGGACAAGCAGCCTTGGTGCCTACTACTCATGAGCTGTGGTCAGACATTGACGTCTCTAGCATCATATCACTTTCATTCATCTCAATCTCAAGAGCTTCTTCCACTGGTGATCTGGCATCAGATGATTTTGGTAGCAGGTGAGAAGTCTCCAAGGCCATGATTCCACTTTCGTCAAGGGATTGGCGCTCAAGATCAAATTCCCTCTCTTCCCAAGGAGGTGACATTATGTTCTTCAAGGTTTTCATTGTATGGACATCAAAGTCATAGCACCTTAACTTGTCTTTAATTTCTGTTCCAATGTATGCTTCTGAATCACCAATGTACATCTCAATGCAGTGTCCAAGCATAGTAACAGAAAATGTATCATCTCTTCTTAGACCAAGTGCCGTGTGAAAGTAATCTATTGCACTCTCAAAGTTTCCCATTAAACTATGTATGTATCCAATGGCAGAGTAAGTGGATGCATTCTGAGGTATGAGAACCAGGGCTTGGCGATGATATTCCAAAGCATCTTCATACTTTTTCAATTTTCGTCGCACATGGCCCAAGTTATTAAGCAAAGGTTCCCATTTATCAACTGTGACCTCATTGCCAATTGCTCTGATTTTTTCCAGTGCTTCCAGAAACCATTTCTCAGCAGTTTTCCAGTCTCCATTCTGAAATGCAACCACTCCAACTTCATGCATGACAAAAGGATCCTCTGGTGCGATGCTTAATGCTTGGCTGAAAAATCGTTCTGCTAATTTTGAATTATTAGTAAGTCCATACTCCAGTCCAATATATAACATTGGCAAATGACACCCTTTCATCAGTTGAGCAGCTGTGAAATATGCAGCCATTGCTTGGTCATGTTCACAGCAAATGAGTGACCATAAGCAATCCATGCAGGACCATAGCTTCTCTCTAAAGTGGTTGCTTTGCTTAGGTAACGTCTGGCATGCTCATTTTTATGTCCAACCATGAGGTAATAGCACCCTACAGCAAACCATGAAACTGGATTATTGGGATACAAATCAACCAGTTTATGGGAAAGATAGAAAAGTTCATTTGCTTTGTTCAGCTCTACTAGAGTCCCTATATGTACAGGTAAACAATTTGCATGAAAGGGATCTTTATCCATTACTGCTGATGTCAGTTTATAGCACATTTTAAAGTCACAATTGTAGTAATGTCTTTCTGCTAAAGAAACAACAACATCCAGATTATCTTGCAGACCATCTATTGATTCTGGGATCAGAGTTTCACTTGGCTTGTTGTATTTTTTCAGTTTGTTTTCAAAGAGGAAGCGAAGGAGTTCTTGGTCTTCTGGACAATTCTTACTAAGAGGTAGAGAATCGAGAAGTTCTTTCTCTTCTTGAGCTGTCAGCATATGATGTGCTGTTAGCTGGTCAAATGCTTCAAAGCAGTAAACATCAAACTTCAAGGCTTCTTTGTAGCTATAGGTAGCCAGGGTTCGGTTATCCAAAGCATCATAAATTTTTCCACGTAGAAGGCAAATTGAACTTTTGATCGTGTTTGTATTCTTCAAAATTATTCAGAGAAAAATCTAATGTTTTTGAGTCGTAGTTTTCCAAGAGGCATAACATTTAGATTTTCTTGTTAATTGAGCTGTATCAGGTGCACTTTTTATTGGAATCATTGTGGTGTAAATGTGACATTTTGATCACTTTTCATAGCTTTTTGTACGGTTGAATGCACAAAATTCCTAATTTTCAGCATTCTTTTAAAATATACCCCATAAATTACTACATTTTTGAAACTACACCACTCAACTTTTAGGAAGTTTGTTAACACTTTAATTGTTTTACAGGGGTTAAAACAAAATCGGGTGCAACTTTTAATGCATCAGCTTCCAGGCTGAAGCAAATCACACTGCCTTGTTATAAACTAACATCATTTATTGTAAAAAGTTAAAATCTCACCGTGTGAAAGTAATCTATTGCACTCTCAAAGTTTCCCATTAAACTATGTATGTATCCAATGGCAGAGTAAGTGGATGCATTCTGAGGTATGAGAACCAGGGCTTGGCGATGATATTCCAAAGCATCTTCATACTTTCTACAATTAAGGGAAAAAATATTAATTGTACATTTTAATATTGTATCAAGTGAAGCTTAGGGTGTAAACTATTTGTAAATTTGATTTGTAAATAGGCAAGATTTCCAATAAAAAAGAGGGAACTCTACAAAGGACTTTTGATGCCCTTACTAGTTATTTAATGGGGAAAAAGTACTCTCTGTTTTCCGCCTATTTGATCAATTTTTGTAATTTTTTTGCAAATTATCGAACATGGCATTTCGACATTTGGGTGCTATTTTCCCCCATTACAAGGTAAAGGACACCTGTCATCATGTTTGTGTCACTAGTCCTGTCACCACTACCTGTTGGTAGTCAGCTCACAGGATCCCATCCCCAGCCTTTTAGCTATTTATTTCATAAGTAATCATTCTAAAATCATCTATTCTTTATTAATGTAATGAGGCTGGTCACATGGTCAGAGGCCAGTGGATGTCACCCCTTTACCCTCTCCCTCCCTCCCCCCCTGCTCATGTCTGGTGGTGTCATTATAGTAAAGCATTGCTAGTGTGTGTGCTGCATCTGCTGACATGTCACATCCTCCTAATACCACGAGACACAGCCATCAGCTAAACATGAACTGACATGTTCTGCTGTAACAATGCTGCCTGGAGCTGCTGTATCTTTCTATACACACCACCATGCACACACAGGCTGCAGGGGGCGTGGCCACCAGCCCAGGAAAGCACATCCTTATACAGCGCTCACTCTTATACAGGTGCTGTCAGTCAGCTTCATTGTGACATTTCCCAAGTCATTTTGCATACAGCTTTAGGACGTCATTGCTTAGGTTTACAGGCATGTAGAAGAGACAATAGGGAGTAGAGGAATGGCTCTCAATGGCAGTTATGACAATATTTTAGTTTAGGGGGGTTATTTTGCATGTAAGCGGGTTTCTCGTTAAAAACAACCGGAATACTGTTTATAATCAGCCTCTGTGCCACCACATCACCACCCATGGCCCCCCCACCAGCCGTTCTGCTAACATAAATACAAGACTTTAAGTCATCTTTCTCGCTCCCAAGAACCAATAGTGGCGGGCTGTCTTCTTCTAACTGCAGGTAAAAAAACAATAGCTGTACGCATCGGCTCTGAAGTCGGCTGTTATCAACGTCTGTCTGGCCTTCAAGCTGGCGTTACAGCTCTCTTCACAGTCATGAAGTAAGAATATCGACTGCTACTGCTGTCCAGTGAGGAAGCTGAGTAAGTTTTTTTATTTTTTTGGGGTTTTTTTGTTACCCTTATAATACAGTTTTTCACAGCATTACACACTTCCTAGACCACGGCACCAAGAAATCCTGGGGTCCAAAATCAGCATTGAACTATCTTCTTAAAAGTCAAATTAACGAAAGATTCCTATGGCAGATAAACCGATTGAAGATAAATACAGAAGCACTGGGAGGGAGATCTTTGCAATTTCCTCTTGACAATGTTTTTACCTGGGAGACTATTTTCCAAACAAACACCTCCTATTTCTAGATGTGGGTTACATTTTTAACAAAGCAGAAATTATGTATAGATGTTATTATATTTCCAAGGGCCTATTATCGTTATTTATCCAAATACTTTTCCCGGTGCAGAAATGTTGGCAACCGCAGTGCACGATTCACCTATTTTTGGGATGTCTCCCACTGATAGCTTTTTGGCAACAAATGAATATATACCTCCAGAAGGTCCTGCAAATGCTCTGTTTACCTCTCCTAACGGCATTGGTAGGTATAGGACTCCCTGGACCTACCCACTTGAAGCTAGGACTATAGTATAGAATACCAGAACAAAACAAAAAACAGAAGACACCATCTCACGCCTCCTCGAGTTTTTCTTAGTTCAGCAATCCTCCCGTGCACGACTACGTGTAACCCTCCACGGAACAGCAAGTTAAACATCAAGGAACAATCAGCAACTTTTCTTCCACGGGGGATCAGATAAAATCGTAATTCTTTATTTTCAAGCTTGTAAAATTCATAGTACAGCATTGTAGGACATGGCCACACATCAGACCTACGCGTTTCGTCATGCTGACTTAATCACTTCTACATTTCTACAAAAAATCCCAGCTTTTTGCTGAAATACACAATATGTCAAGTTACGCTGTTTATGGAAAGTCTGTTGGCTTCAAAGAGGGGAACAACACCACAGGTTTACAAATACATGGGAGAAAATGGGATGATATCTGTATACCAACCTGGAATTTCTCGGATTTTTTTGTAGAGAGACAAAGATAAGAAATACATTTCGTTTAGGGCATGCAGAATTGAAAAAGAACTGTTTCAATAAATGATTTTTGTGGTTGACACAGAATAACTAATTAAGGCAGCAATGTTCTCCTGGCCACAGGATGGTAGGGGGTTGACCTATCCGTCTGTAATACTAGTTTCTATCTGTTAATGTTTAGATATAAATGCAAATTTTTTTCTAAATACAAATGTTTGTGTTTTTACTTTACAGGGGTTTGGATGAAATCACAATAAATTGTAATTTGGAGCTAGACAAGAAGTACTAAAAGATGAGAAAAATATTTTCAGCTCAACTGCCCGTGTGGAGCCATGTATCAGTGCCGATGCTTGGTCACAAACCACAGGTGCTTAATACTACTGCCATTCCCTCACAGTCTTTAGAGTCATGAGTAAGTGCACGGTCCAGTGCTATACTCTTGACAAGACCTGTATACCTGTTTTGATTGCTGTTGGATGCCCATGGTACCGACGAGAAAGGCGGTTTTAAATCCTTGACTACCGAAAGGCTGGATCCGTGGATTTTTCCAGATATCCTGAGCCGTATTAGTGCAATGATTAGAACTTAAGGTGAATCCAGCAGCCAGGCAAGTTTGGGAAAAACAAGTGTGTTCATTTTTAAAATTTTTTTAAACTTAATTTTTAATTCAGGCATTGTAAAAATATAAAAAGCAATGTCTAAGTGTTTCAAACTTACAAAAGTTCTTAACCCCTTAAAGGGGTATTCTCAATCTGGGCATTTCCATTCAGTTTTCATTAATCCTGACATATATAAACTTTCTGCCTTATGTTATTTAAACAAAATTTCTTTCCTGTGTAAAGATAATTTCTCATAAATGTAGCCATGTTTTCCTTAGGCAACGATATAAGCTTGCCTGAATACGACCACGTCACAACTCGGGCAGCGGTGGCCAGACATGCGCTATAGATTCCTGCTGACCACAAGGATACAGCGTTCATTAACCAATGACGGCTGTGGTACAAGTGCAGTAACGCCTCGGACATTAATATTCATAAACCTTTGTTTTTCCCTGTGCAATCCCTCCACAGGTTTCCGTAGCCAAGAACAACAGTCCTGTTCTAAGGGCCATATCACTACATTTATGAGAAATTATCTTCACACAGGAACATTTTTTTTGTTTTTAAAAGCTCTAATTGAAGAAGATGTTTTTTATATGGCAGATTAATAAAATAAATGTGAATGCAGTAGAATTGACCCTGAAGGACGCAGGGTTTTTATTCACTCATTTCTCGGCTCAAAAATCCATAACTTTCTCATTTTCCATGTATAGACCTGTGTAAGGGCTTATTTGTGACGTTAACAAATTTTTACTTACTCCCGTAATGTTTATTTATTTTAATGTGCCGTGTCCTGCGAGCTTGAAATAAATTTCCAATGTGTGTCACGTTCTTTTGGGTGTTTTTTACGACTTTGACTGTCGATCCAAATAACACCTTCTAGTAACTACTTTATTCTTTGGTTCGAACGATGCGGTGATCTCAAATTTATATAGGTTTTTATTTGCGTTTTATAGATTTTTTCAAAAATTAAAAACGAATTGTGTACAAAAAAGAAAAAAATTTTTTGCCATCTTCTGAGGCTAATAACTTACTCATACTTTGGGCTAGCGGAGCTGTTGTGAGGTGTCATTTTTTGCGAAATGAGCCGATGTTTCAGTGCTAAACCATTTTTTGACACATTTTTTTATGTGATGGTAAATGTTTACAAAAAAGTTTCATTTTTTGGACATTTGAGGGGCCCCATTTCTCTCCCTTCCGGAAGTTCAACCCTCCACAGACCGTAACTGTTTTGTTATTTTTGTTTGATAGATTGACATTTTGGGACGCGGCGATACCTAATGCGTTCTGAGTCTAGGCAAGGGGAGTGATTGTAATTTTTTTCAATTTTTACTAATTTTTTCACTATTTCTTCACCATCTAAGGGTACACATTAAACCTAGTATGGTCAGATTTGTTCTACCATACCAATATGCACCAACTCCCCCCCTTTTTAATGAAGAGGTAACTCAGATCCCGTGACCCCTCTTCATACATTCCCTGCACCTCTGCGCCGTATAGCTACGGTGCAGCCGCGTTAAGGTTGCCTCATCGCTATAGCTGACCTAATTGAAGGGTTGTATATATATACACACTCACCGCCACTTATTAGTACATCAACCTGTCCAACGCCTTGTTTAACACTTACTTAAATTTCTAATCAGCAGATCCATGGCGCAAACTCAGTGGCATTTAAGGCATGTGAACATGGTCAGACATCTCCTGCAGTTCAAACCGAGCATCAGTATGGGGAAGAAAGGTGTTTGAGAGTGCCTTTGAACGTGGCATGGGTTGTTGGTGGCCAGAAGGGCTGGTCTGAGCATTTCAGAAAGCTGTTGATCTACTGGGTATTTTCAATCACACACAACCATCTCTAGGGTTTCCAGAGAATGGTCCAGAAAAGAAAAACAATCCAGTGAGGAGCGGCATTCTGTGGGCGGAAATGCCTTGTTGATGCCAGAGATCAGAGGAGAATGGGCAACTGGTTTCGCGAGCTGATAAAGGCAACGTGACTCAAATAAATCGCCACCGTTTTACAACCACTGGTAGTCAGAAGAGCATCCTCTGAACGCACAGTACGGTTCGAACTTTGAGGCCGATGGTCTACAGCAGCAGAAGACCCACACCGGGTGCCACTCCTTTCAGCTAAGACAGGAAACTGAGCTACAAATTGCACAAGCTCATCCAAAATTGTCACAGTATAGAAGATTTGGAAAAATGTGCCTGGTCTGATGAGTCCTTGATTTCTTGCTGCGACATGTCGGATGTAGGGTCAGAATTTGGTCGTCAACAACATGAAAGCATGGATCCATCCTGCCTTGTATCAAATGGTTCAGCTGGTGTGTCATGGGTGGGGTAATTTTTCTTGCACTCTTCGGGCCCCTTGTACCAATGAGCTCGTTGCAACGCCACAGCCTACCCTGAGTATTATTGCTGACCATGTCCATCATACCTTTAATGAGCACAATGTAACCCAACATCTAGGCTACTTTCATCAGGTAATGCGCCATGTCATAAGCTGGAATATCTCAGACTGTTTCTTGACTGACAATAAGTTCACTGTACCACATTCCTCCACAATCACCAGATCTCAATCCAATAGAGCCTCTTTGGGATGTGGTGGACGGGAGTTCGCACATGGAGTGCAAGAAGTCCGACAAATTCTGCGTCAACTACTGTGTGATGCCTCATGTTCAATGATGGACCAAAATCTCTGAGGCATGCTTCCAGCACCTTGTTGATCTAATGCCACGAAGAATTGAGGCAGTTCTGAAGGCAAAGGGGGTCCCAAACCCGTTACTAGCATGGTGTACCTAATAAAGTGGCCGGTGAGTGTGTGTGTATATATATATATATATATATATATGATACAAAGCGGAAGTAAAAGGCATTAAGGTCAATGATTGCATCATGATTACATAGGAGTTGTATGTAATATACAGATAAAATAAACAACGAGATATAAATTTTTAAATAAAAATTAGATAATTTTTTAGATTTAAACCATAAGGTGTTCTAGTTTGCATGGTTAGAATCCAAAAGGCTTCTCTGTTCCGTAAAAGCCTTTACCCAATCTCTACCTCTTTTTGGATGAGCCAATCGGTCAATAGGTGTAACAGTGAGTGATGCGGTTTCCCCGTGAGGAAAGTCTCTGCAATGTT
Source organism: Engystomops pustulosus (assembly GCA_019512145.1). Classification (NCBI taxonomy): domain Eukaryota; kingdom Metazoa; phylum Chordata; class Amphibia; order Anura; family Leptodactylidae; genus Engystomops; species Engystomops pustulosus. The sequence goes on along the minus strand of CM033642.1, from coordinate 89,503,714 downwards.
TAGATACCACAGAGGTGTTTGACTGGTAACATAAGTGTATATATGTTCCGCAATCCTGGTTTTGTGACTGTGTTTGGTGCTGCCTTAAATTTCTGTACATTGCAAGCAGCACAACGGGGAAGAGCACATTTAACCCCGGAGAGTTCATGGAGAGGGCTCGCGGGCCGAGCCCTCTCCATAGCCGGTAAGTCTTTGCTGCATATTGCTAGCATCAGTGGTAGCACCGATCGCGGATGTTTTCCTTATGATCGCCGCCAGATCTTGCAGCGGATCGTCGCTCCCCGTGACGTAATCAGGCAGCGGCGATCCTTCGCTACGACAGCCTCGGTCTTCTGAAGACCCAAGGCGGTCTCGTTTATACCCATTGATTACAATATGCTATCAGAATGCAAAATGCCAGGGCACGTGGGCTTGGCCCGATCACATGTGATTCCATGGAAGTAGTGTTTCCTATAGTAGGATGCCTCGAGTCCTGTCTGGCAACCTCTGTACTGAGGTGAAGGCCTGGGCGCCCCCAAGGAAGGCTCTGAGTGGCACCGGTGCCATAGGTTTTTCGACACTGGTTTGTTAGGTAAATTTCTGTTGACAGGTTCCCTTTAAGAGTTCAGAAAAGAGTACAATTTGTGAGTAGCAGATGAGTTTCAATCAATTTAAAATGTGATGTATTGATCTGACAAAGGCTACATGCACAGGACCGTTGTTTGTGTGTGCTAATCGTTTATTTTTGTGGATGGCACACTGACATTTATTTCAGTAGACTGATGCACCTATGTGTGTTTTTTTCCCCGTCCCGTGAAGGGGCTGCACATGCCTTCCCATAAATGTGGGAGGTAAATGGGGAGATAAAAAAATAGCGATACCATATGGACAAACAGCTCTGAAACTCGTTAAAAACTCATGGCACATGAACCACAAAAATGGATCAAGGATTTGTTGTTGCAAACAGCAAGTAGCCTTATTCAAAGTAATAATCTGGATGCTTAAACCTTGAAAGCATAAAAACCATGACTGTACAGTACATAGCTGTGTTTCTTTTGAAATTAACTTAAATATAGAGAATGTTACATTCTCACTAATGGCCTTGTGGCCAGATCTCCATAGCCAAGTTCAACACTCCAATATAAAACCTTATAGATTAGGTAGTAAATCAGGAAACGTGCAGAAATGAAAACAAGAAATGAAACAAGGGAAATAAATACAAAATAACAACTGGTTGGTACATTTAATGAGTAAAAATAAAAAATAGTCCATCCAAGCATTTATTGTAGACACTGAACAAATTTGTTGCAAGTTATACATTTCAGAGTAAAGCACATTTCACATTATCAAACCAGTGTGGTCAGTAGACAACGAATGCTCCTCCCTAACATATTAAAAGATTTGTCTTTTACATGTGCTTAGTCATGAGTGTAATACAATCATAAAGGCAGGCCACAATACAATATTAAAAATAATAATTTGTGAAATACATTTTACAACACTAAAAATGTAAAACCCTCTTTGCAATATAACTGTATATAGGACAGATTCAAAAAAGAACACTAGAGTTCATTGTTACCCTGCTTCATGCTAGCACTTAACTATGAAGCAAACGCTTCTTTCCCAGTAAGGCAATGACATGGTGGTGCACGTTTCGGACAAAATAACAAAATATCATGGTTGCAAAACCAGTTGGACAAGGCAGCCTGGTTGCCGTACTACTCATGAGCTGTGGTCATACAGAATTGACGTTTCTACTAGCATCATATCACTTTCATTCATCTCAATTCAAGAGCTTCTTCCACTGGGATCTGTGCATCAGATGATTTGGTAGCGGTGTCGAAGTTTCCAAGCATGATTCCACTTTTCGGCAAGGGATTGGCGCTCAAGAATCAAATTCCCTCTTTCCTAGGATCAGGTGATTTGTTGAATTATGGTTCTCAAGTGTTTTCATTGTATGGACATCAAAGTCATAGCACCTTAACTTGTCTTTAATTTCTGTTCCTAAAAATAATGTATGTGTTTAAAGAAAAGTCTGGCTTAATGTCTCAGTTATTAGAAACAGACATTACAAAAGCCATATCATGGATATTAACCCATTAAGGGCCCAGCTCATTTTCACCTTAAAGCACAACTGTAAAGATTTTCCCCCCACAAATCAATATCTCTTGGGATGTAGAGACACTTTGCCTGTTATCTTTGTTACCTATCACCGCAGTTTATTTTCTATACACCTCAGATATCTCATTGTTAGCTTCTGTCCTCTTGCCTTGTTCGATCAATACACTGTAAATTAAGTTATTTAGCAGAATAAAAACAGAAGAAAACTCATTAGTTGAGGGGATGGGCTGATGCTCAGAGAGGATGGTGTGTTCATGTGACTAGCTCTCTGTGTATGTTATGTCAAGTCGCAGTGTTTCAGATACCGCGGATACATTTGTGTCCTACACTGAATAGTGAGGTATCAATTCCTCCATCCTCAGTGTCTGTAACAATTCAGATTAAGATACTTCTTTTCTCCGTCTCTCCTTCACCCATCATATAAACTTCCCCCCACCTTTTTGTATTGGCCTATAAGCAACTGTAAGGTGAAGCTAACCTTAGTTACTCATCACAAGCAGACTTTTTACCTTCTATTGTTCACTGTTTACTTATTGATTTCTTCCACTTTGACATGTTTCATCTCCTTCTGTACATGGCTTGTGAACTGTCCCAAGTGGTATATTTCTCGTATGTATACTGTTATTGCATGTTATTTATAATAAAAATTAAACTTTGACGTTTATACAGGCCTGCACCTAATGGTTACAGCAAATTGGGAACCATAGAACTGGGTCAGGCTTTATAGTGAATAACTGTTATTTCTATCTACTTCATTTATAGTAAGGAGGTTGTACAACATTCAGCAATTTAGATTTTTCGGATGAAATGCTAAATTAATTATTTGAAAGCGCAGTATTTGCTATAGGGACGACACACAGACATGAGGCGCGTGTCCGTTGTGGGCGTGGTGAGAATCGACGGGACGCAGTGATGGACATTGCGTAAATCGCGAGACGACGTGGGAACCTTGTAAGGGACCAGTCGACAGTTAGTGGGTTTCAAGGTGGCAGGGCATGGACATGATTTACTAGAAGCTTTACTCTACCAGTATACTAGTATTCAGCGACTGCTCCTGGCACATGTTGTTACTGCCCGCGTGTCTGAGTTCCGGAGATCCTTTGCGTCCTCGGAATGCTGGGGATTTTATGTAAAATAATTTGGTCGACATGCCCTGTAACCCATGCACCATCTGATTATCGAAGTAACGTTTACTATTACTGGCCACTATTTCTAACCTCCTTATGGCACGAAAACATCCAATGCTCTTGTTTAAGTGTTTTTTTTTAGTTGGTAGTGCTAAATTGCGCAATTATGTTCCAGATTTCCGTGAAAAACAGATGATTCATATTTTGCGCCATCATATTTGTAGGGGTGTTAACCGTTTAAGCATCGAACATAAAATAAAACAAAATGGAGGTTTTATAAAAAATTTTCAAAGTTTGGCAAAAAAAAAATATATATATGCACATGCAGGATAAAATGTGAAAACACATCTCAGATTTTGTTGTGCAGTTTCTCTCGAGTATGGCAATACCTCATATGTGGATTTAAACCATAAAAAGGGCCCAGAAGGGAAGGAGCTCCATAAAAGGGCAAAGTTTGCCAAAACAAATTTCCGGTGCTTTGTAGCATTTTCTGAGCTTATAACAGAAGAACAACAAAAACCCCTAAAACGTGACCCCATTTGAGAACTAAACCCCTGAAGGAGTATTTTAACACTCTTTAGGTGTGGCTTTACCTCATTGATTTTTTTTTTAACTTAATTAACAAGAAAGTTATTTATTAACCTTCTTGGCAGGAATGCAAAAAAAAAAGTCTGTTCCGATTTTTCACTTTATTTTGTGTGTTATACTCCATATAGTATATATCATGTTATTTACGTTCTAAGAGTCAGTACAATTACAGCAATATGCCAATTATATGGCTTTTTTATGTTTAATAATTTTTCTGAATACAAACACATTTCCGAGAGAAAAATCTAATGTTTTTTGAGTCGTAGTTTTCCAAGAGGCTATAACATTTAGATTTCTTGTTATTGAAGCTGTATCAGGTGCACACTTTTTATTGGAATCAATTGTGTGTAAATGTGACATTTGTGATCACTTTTCAATATCTTTTTTGTAGGGTTGAATGCACCAAAATTCCTAATTTTCAGCATTCTTTTTAAAATATAGATATTTTTTTTACGCTATCAGTGTACAGGTTCAGTAATAATTTTATTTTAATAATAATTTTATTTACGGTGTTAAAGGGGGCAGCAATCCTATATGGGTGTGTGCACTTTATTATATTGGGAGTTTTATAATAATGGGGCATTCGGGGACTTTACAAATAAAATAAAATTTATATATTTTTTAATAATTTTTTATACTTTTTTTATTAACATTTTTTTTTTTACTGTCCCACTCTGGATTTGAACAAGGATCATATATAGCTTCCTAATCTCTCTTACATCCTTCCTCCAATAATAATACAAGACATTTTCTTCTTCCCTTGCATGGAAAACGGGTGTGCTTTTCTGGTACATCTTTACCATGTATGCTTCTGAATCACAATGTTACATCTCATTGCAGTGTCCAAGCATAGTAACAGAAAATGTATCATCTCTTCTTAGACCAGTGCCTGGGAGAAATAAAATAGAATCATCCGCAGCACATTTAACATCTAACAATCAGCCATTTTGCACCTTCCTGCACTGCCCATTTTTTCAAATCTGAATTCATTAGTAGTTTAAATCTGGAACACTAACAATCCAGGTGATTTTTGAGACATTTTTTGCGTGACACATTGCACTTCATGTTAAAGAGAGCCTGTCACCAGGGACGTCATTTTCACATAGACATGTGTGCAGAAGTCCAGTACAGCTGCAGTTGCAAATATGCCATTTCTGCTTTCTCTAAGCATTTGCATTACAATAGAATTGTGTGTTATATTACCTTGCCACCCTGACAAAATCCGCTGTGTGTCCTAGGGTTGGGCTTTGGTTTGGATGCATTTCAAAAACACATGTTGATGGCCCCCATCTTTGTACTCCTGTACAGTTTCCCCCTCCCCACTGATGGTAGCTCACCAAGCTGTGGGCTCTGTGAAGGAGCACGGACGAGCTGTACAGGAGCACAAAGGTGGGGCCAGAGCTAATTAGTGAGTACACAGACAAGTCACATGTTTTCTGAAATGCATCCAAATCAAGCCAACCCCTGTGCCTTAACAGATGATTTGGTTCAGGTTCAAGGTAAGTTACAACACACAATTATATTGTAATACAAATGCTTGAGAAAGCAGAACAGCATATTTGCAATACAGGCGTGATGGGCTTCTGCAACATGTTTTATATGAAAATGAGGACCTAAGTAAAAAATGTCCCAATTTTTGAAATTCAAAATCGCATCATCATAGCAACAAAATAACTGATAACTAACATTACAAAAGGTCTGCTTTACTGTGACAATGGTTTGTTGAAAGTCGCGTCAAATGTAAAATTTACTTCTGAGGACCCGGCCCCCATTTTAAGTCACTGTTAGCAACCCGAGCCCCGCACACTGGCCGGTTTTTCACGGGCGAGTTCTGGCGCGTGATTGGACGCCAGCAGACAGAACTGCATTGCACTCGTCCCATTGTTATTCAATGGGTTTTCTTCTATTAGGTTGGTTTTCACGCGCGTGCTTTGCTGCGTTTTCACTGCCGACGTCAAAATCGCAGCATGCGCTCTACCTTTTGCGTGTCACGCTGCGTTTTTCACGACCCCCTTTCAGTCTATGGAATGCATCAAAACGCAATGCACTGCATTCACATACAGTGCAAGCGAGTGACAATGCTTTTAAACGAATGGGTTGCTAGGTGCCAGATAAACGTATTTCCTGCTCGCGAACGTATTTAATTAATAAAACACACTAATGAAAACAGGATAGAATAGAATAAAAACAGTGAACACAGGACGTCTCAAGAGAAAACACAGTGCAGAACACAGTGCGAGATAGATTACCAGATGTTCGGAACATTCTGCTTACTTGTCGGGCGATACGTGCGGTAACGGTGCGCCCAAAATAGCATGTGAAGAAAATAGACATGTGTGAAGGAACCGACACTGCAATGTTTAACATCTGATGTGTTCTTTACACCATATATTTGTTCTTCACATGCTAATTTTGGGCGCACCGTCCGACGTATCTCCCGACAAGTAAGCAGATGTTGCCACATCGTAATCTATTCTGCACTGTTGTCTGCATCTGTGTTTTTCTTTTCAATGATACTGTTTCACTTGTTCACGTTAGTTTATTCTATTCTTCACATCTGCTACCTTGTCGGGAGACTAATTATACAGGGGAACATGAATATAGACGCAGATGGTTGCAACTTATCAGAAGACATATTTTTTTTTCACATTAACCTGTTCGCGACCGCCCGCCGTGTATTCACGGCGGCGTTCGCGTCGCGCTGCATGGATGAGGGCTCACGGGCCTGAGCCCTCTCCATAGCCGGTAAGTCCCTCCCTTTGCTGCCTAATTGCAGTCATAGGCTTTACCGTACAATCCGCTTCGTTGCTAGCACCAGATCGCGGGTGTTTTTACATCGTTGGCTGCCGGCAAAGCTGCCGTCAGCCTCAATCAGATAGCGGTGCATGGGCGCCGCCATCTTACCTGGGATCGCCGCTCCCCCCCTGACGTCATCGGGGGGGCGCGATCCTCCTCCATGGTAGCCTCGGTCTTTCCGAAGACCCGAGCTATTCGTTTACCGCCCTTATTACATACAATGTGCTGATAGCACTTGTATTGAATGAGGAAGAAAATCCCATATACTACTGCATACTGTAGTATGGCATTATATGTATATGATCGATCAGACAACCTAAGGTAAAGTACCCTAGGGAGTCTGAAAAGATAGTAAAACAGAAAATAAAAACAAATTAAAAAAAAAAAAATATAATAAAAACCTAAAATTTCCAATCACTCCCCCCTTTCCCTAAACTGACATAACTTAAAAATAAAAAAAAATTAAAACAGTAAAAAATCATAAACACAATCAGGTATCGACGCGTCCGAAAATGCCCCGATCTAATCAAGTATGATAACGGTTTTTTCAATGCGTTAAAACCACCACCGTAAAACGGAAACTCGCGCCCCAAAGTCGAAATGCCCTTTTTTGCCATTTGAAAATCTAAAAAAATCTAGAAAAGTGTCAAAAGGCGTAAGTACAGTCCTAAAAAATGATATCATTGAATATTATCAAGATTTCCGCAAAACTGACCCCACCCACAGCTCGTACACCAAATATAAAAAAGTTTATAGCGCCAGAAGTTGAACAATCAAAAATTATGTTTGTACAGGAGTTTTAATTTTGTAAATGTATGAAACTTATAAAACCTATACAAATTTGGTATCTTCCCCTTATCGTACCGACCCAAGAATAAAGTAGACATGTCATTTGGGGTGCTCAGTGAAGACGTAAATCCAAGCCCCAAGAAATGGCACAAATGCGTTTTTTTCAACCATTTTTCATTGCATTTGGATTTTTTTTTTTCCCGCTTTCGAGTACATGCATGGAATTTTATACCATCATTATGAAGTGCGATTTGTTACTCAGAAAAACAAGCCGTCACAACAGCTCTTTAACCACGGTAAAAATAAAAAAGTTATAGATTTTGAAGGTGGGAGTTGAAAAAAAATGGACATGAAAAACACAGGAATGGCCCGGTCCTTAACCGGTTAAATAACACATTTAAGCCCAAACCATGGTCCCTTTGAAAAATGCTCGGTCTCCCTTTACTCGCGCGTGAAAATGCGGCGAAACGCAAAAAAACACGCTAACAACACGCGCGTGTAAAAACGCAAAAAACGCTAATTACTCCAAGGAAAAATGGAACAAACGCAGCCAAAAACTTCAGTTTTTCACGCATTTTGCACCTGACGTGAATGCAAACGTCATTTGGAAGGGGCCTTAACCGTAAATCCCCATACAATTACCACTTTGTGAAACTACATACAACACCACTCCACTTTAGGAAGTTTGTTAACAATTTAATTGTTTTTAACAGGGGGTTAAAACAAAATCGGGTTGCAACTTTAATCCATCAGCTTCCAGGCTGAAGCAATCACCTGCCTTTGTTATAAACTAACATCATTTATTTAAAAGTTTTAAACATCTCACCGTGTGAAGTAATCTATTTGCCTCTCAAAGTTTCCGCCCATTACACTAGTATGTCTCCAATGGCAGAGTAAGTGGGTGCTTCTGAGTGTATAGCACCAGAGCTTGCGATGATATTCCAAAGCATCTTCAATACTGTTCAACAATTAAGGGAAAAAATATTATTGTACATTTTAATATTGTATCAATTGAAGCTTAGGTGTAAACTATTTGGAAATTTGATTTGTAAATAGGCAAGATTTCCAATAAAAAAAGAGGGAATCTAGAAGTTAAGGTTTCACCCCTGCTTCACTAGCACTGAAACTATGAAGGCAAAAGCTCTTTCCCAGTTAGGCAATAAAGGTGTGCGTTCAGGAACAAATACCAAAATATCATGGCCAAACACAAGTAGTGACAAGCAGCCGTGGTGCCGATACTCATGAGATTGGTCAGACATGGAGTCTCTAGATCATATCAATCTGTAATTCATCTCAATCTCAGCAAGACTGCTTCCCTGGTCGGATGCTTGCATCAGATGTTTTGGTAGCGGTGAGAAGCTCCAAGGGCCAGTACCACTTTCCGTCAGGAGATGGCGCGCGCAGATCAATCCCTCTCTTCCCAAGCGGTGGACATTAGGTTTCTCAATGGTGGGCATGTGATGGGATTCACGCCAAGTGCATAGCACCTTAACGGTCTGTATTTTCGTTCCTAAACATGGAGGTGTTAAAGAAAGGTCGGTCTAATGGTTACACAGGTTATTAGAAACAGACTATAGAAAAGCCAATCAGGGAATATTAAGCCCATTAAGGGCACTCGACTCGATTTGGTCACCTGAAAGCACAACTAGAAGGGTGATTCTCCCCCACAAATCAATTCTCTTGGATGTAGAGGGACACTTGGGCCGTTGGAGCTTGTGACCATAGACCGCAGTTGAGTTCTAGACACCTCAGATTATTTCAGTTGGTGGAGCTTTCCCGCTGCCTGTGCTGATAATACCTGGAAAAAGCTCTTATAAGCAAATAAACAACGTCATAAGGAGGCCGGAAGGCTGCTCTGCACGAGGGAAGTGTTATGTGTACTCTTGGTGTATGTAGCAGAGCTCAGTGTGTTGCAGACCGGCGGATCATTTGTGTCCTAACTGAATAGGAGGAAGTCAGTCCGAGGTCTCCATCCACATCTGTGATTCAGATGCAGACCTTGCCTCCGGTCTCTCCTACCTCATACACACCCTCCCCACCTGTATTGCACATAAGCACTGTACGTGAAGTCTTTACAAACCCTTAGAAGTCACACCAGCAGACTTGTACACTTCTTGTTACGGGTTAGCTTATGATTTGTCCACTTATGACATTTCTCATCCTCCTTTTGTGGGGTGACGTCTAGGTTATGTGCCTACTGGAAGGTTGGCAGTTGGATTGAATTAAAAAAGATGGTGAAAATTGTACAGTTATTCTGAAACCTCCCTAGATAGGTTACAAAAACAGTTAACCAATATGTCTGCTTTATGGTTACGTATAGTTTTGGGAATGTTTATTTTTTAGGATGAGTTTTTTGATTTGGGATGTGGGGGGGGCAGAGGCTTCAAGCATCAGGTCAGCATGTTCCCCAGATTTTTCGTGAAAAATAGTAAGATTCAATTATTTTAGGACGCCTACCGATTTTTTTGCCCTATAGGGCGCACCGGACTATATGAGGCGCAGGGGCTCCTGGGGGCGTGGTGGTGACCCAGGGAAGCCGCGGTGTACGGGAGCGACTGCTGAGACGCGACGGGGACCGGGGGAAGAGGTGACGGGGAAGGTGAGGGTGAGTGGAGGAGGCAGTGGACCTACTTACATAGGTCCCCCTCTTCCGACACAGATCTCCAGGGGAACTGCAGACCACCGGCGCGAAGTTGTTCAGTGCCGCGTGGTCTGCAGTTCCTCGCTGGAATACGTGGCTGTCTCGGTTCGTCGTAGCGGGGAAACTTATGTGTATGGTCCGCTGCCCACTGTGCCCACAGCCATTACATAGGCGCTTAACCGGACTATAAAGGCGCACTTTGGGATTTCCAGGAAATCCAATGCTTTTAAGTGCGCCTTATAGTCCGGAAAACACGTATTCATAATTGTAGGGGGTGTTAACCCCTTTCGCATTGAACATAAAATTAACAAAATGGATGTTTATATGACTCAATTTTCAAAGTTGGTCAGACAAAAAAAATAAGTATTGTCACAAGCAGGATAAAAGTGTGAAAATCACATGCTCAGTATTTGGTTGTGGCAGTTTCTACTCGATATGGAATACCGGATCATATGTGGATACTTAAGCAATAAAAAGGCTCGAAGGGAAGGAGCTCTCTAAAAGAGGGCAAAGTTGCCGAAACCAAATTTCCGGGGCTTTGTAGCATTTCGAGTTAGTAACAGAAGAACACAAAAACCCCTAAACGTCGTATCATCAATCCTTATGAGAACTAAATCCTCTGAAGGGAGTATTTAACACTCTTTAGGGTGAGGATTTTACTTTCATTGATTTTTTTTTTAATGTAATTTAAACAAAAATAGTTTATTAACACCGTTCTCGGGCAGAATGCAAAAAAAAAGTCTGTTACGATGCTAGTTTCACTTTATTTTGTGTGTTAGATCCATATAGTAGATATCATGATGAATATTTACTGTTCTACAGAGTCAGTACAATTGAAAAAACAGACAATATGCCAATTATAATGGTTTTTATGTTTAGATAATTTGTAAACATACAAACGACATTGGAGAGAAAAAATCAAATTTTTTGGCGTCAGTTTTTCGCCAAGAGAGCCATAAGCATTAAGAGATTTCTTGTTAATTCGAGCTTGTATCAGGGCCACTTTTTATTGGAATCATTGTGGTGTAAATGTGACAGTTTGATCACTTTTCATAGCTTTTTGTACGGTTGAATGCACAAAATTCCTAATTTTCAGCATTCTTTTAAAATATATATATATATATTTTTTTTACGCTATTCAGTGTACAGGTTCAGTAATAATTTTATTTTAATAATAATTTTATTTTACAGGTTGTTAAGGGGGAAGCAATACCATATATGGTGTGTGTCACTTTATTATATGTGGGAGTTTTATAATAAATGGGGCATTCAGGGGACTTTAAAAAAAAAAAAAAAAGTGAAAATTTATTTAAAAAAATGTATATTTTATTTTATTTGTAAACATTTTTCTTTTTTACTGTCCCACTCTGGGACTTGAACAAGGGATCATCTAATATAGCTTCCCTAATCTCTCTTACATCCTTCCTTCAATAATAATACAAAGACATTTCTTCTTCCCTTGCATGGAAAACGGTGTGCTTTTCTGGTACATCTTACCAATGTATGCTTCTGAATCACCAATGTACATCTCAATGCAGTGTCCAAGCATAGTAACAGAAAATGTATCATCTCTTCTTAGACCAAGTGCCTGGGAGAAATAAAATAGGATATCCTCAGCACATTTAACATCTTAACAATCAGGCCATTTTGCACCTTCCTGACACTGCCCATTTTTTCAAATCTGAAATTCATTAAGTAGTTATAAATCTGGAACACTTTAACATATCCAGGTGATTTTGAGACAGTTTTTTCGTGACACATTGCACTTCATGTTAAAGAGAGCCTGTCACCAGGGACGTCATTTTCACTAAAGACAGGTTGCAGAAGTCCATTACAGCTGCAGTGCAAATATGCCTTTCTGCTTTCTCTAAGCATTTGCATTACAATAGAATTGTGTGTTATAATTTACCTTGCACCCTGACAAAATCCTCTGTGTTGTCCTAGGGGTTGGGCTTTGGTTTGGATGCATTTCAAAAACATGTGACTTGACCCCCACCTTTGTACTCCTGTACAGTTCCTCCCTCTCCCACTGATGTCAGCTCACCAAGCTGTGGGCTCTGTGAAGGAGCACCAGGGACGAGCTGTACAGGAGCACAAAGGTGGGGCCAAGAGCTAATTAGTGAGTAACACAGACAAGTCACATGTTTTCTGAAATGCATCCAAATCAAAGCCAACCCCTGTGACTTAACAGATGATTTGGTCAGGGTGCAAGGTAAGTTATAACACACAATTATATTGTAATGCAAATGCTTAGAGAAAGCAGAACAGCATATTTGCAATACAGGCGTGATGGGCTTCTGCAACATGTTTTAGTGAAAATGAGGACCTGAAAAGTTAGAAAATTTCCCAATTTTTGAAATTCAAAATCGCATCATCATAGCAACAAAATAACTTGATAACTAACATTTACGAAATGTCTGCTTTACGTTAACATGGTTGTTAATGCGCCCAAATGTAAAATTCTACTTTTGATGGACCGGCCCAACTTTTGAGTCACTTTTAGAAGCCTTAACAGTAAAACCCCATAGATTTCAATTTGAAATACCACAACTCAGTGTTAGGAAGTGTGTTAAAAAACACTTCAATTGTTTGACGGGGTTAAAAACAAAATCCTGGGTGCCAACTTGTTAATCCATCAGCTTCAGGCTGAAGCAAATCCACACTGCCTTGTTCTAAACGAACTCATTTATGGTGTTAAAAGTTACAATCTACCGATGTGAAATGTCATCTATTGCACTCTCAAGTTTCCATTTAACTATTGTATGTATCAATCAGAGGCAGATAAGGGGATGCCATTCATGAGGGATTGAGAACCAGAGGCGGCGGATGTCTGGATTCCCCACACGCCATCTTCTACTTTTCACAAGTAAGGGTAACAAATATTAATGTACATTTTAATATTGTATCAATGTTGGAAGATTAGGGTGTAACTATGTGGTAAATTTTATTTGTAAAATTTAGGCAGATGATTTCAATATAAAAAAGAGGAATTCTACAAAGGACTTTTGATGCCCTTACTAGTTATTTAATGGGGAAAACCTGGGGACAGTGTCCCTATAGGCCTAATGCACACGAGAGGAACCTGGTGAAACGCTGTGCCGATTTGAGAAGGAGGCACTGTGAAAGAACCAGGAGGCTGTGCTGCAAAATACAGAGAAGGTCCTATTTTTGCACCGATCTGCGGTGTGGTCGTTCAGCTTCCTATAGAAAGGGAAGGCGTGAGCTCCATGACTGGGTGTAACAAACCTGTATAGGGGCTGTGATCTGGCAGCAATTTGTGAGACCATTTTAATGCCCCAATACGGTCGTGTGCAAGGAGCCTGAAACTGTTTTTTACAAGACTTACAACTGATGGGCTACCCTGTAGTGGCTGAAGGCTCTAACCATGGCTCGACTCCCATTCACTGGGAGCAGCAATTGCAATAGAACTAGAGAGCTAGTATTTACTTCAATTTTCGTCGCACATGGCCCAAGTTATTAAGCAAAGGTTCCCATTTATCAACTGTGACCTGCAAAACAAACCAAATTATTTTTAGTAAAACAGTGTACTGTCATTTCATTTAATATCTGACTGTCCGTATAATTCACCTCATTGCCAATTGCTCTGATTTTTTCCAGTGCTTCCAGAAACCATTTCTCAGCAGTTTTCCAGCTGCAATGCAGAAAAAGAAGTTGTAGTCTCGAACATTTAAATCCAAAAGTGACAATAACAACAGTAACAAAAAGCTGTGACACTTACTCTCCATTCTGAAATGCAACCACTCCAACTTCATGCATGACAAAAGGATCCTCTGGTGCGATGCTTAATGCTTGGCTGAAAAATCGTTCTGCTAATTTTGAATTATTAGTAAGTCCATACTCCAGTCCAATATATAACATTGGCAAATGACACCTAAAAAATATAACATGAGAAAATAGTAGAACATGAATACCTGATATATATCACATTGGGATGGTTGCTTAACACGATCTTTGGTCACACTGCTGCTAGAGGCAGTTTTACCTCTGATGCGGTTAAATCTGCATCTCATCTCCGTACGTTGGGGCCAGGAGCTGCAGCCTCTACACTGCTGTAGTTCCCGGCCCTATAGAAGGTCATGTGACTAAGGGCTCTGGTCAGTCACATGACCTTCTAAAGCTGTGTAGAGACAGTCTGCACTCCAAGGATAGGTGGCACCGACACCCAACAACATTGATCAGCAGAAGCTGAGGGAGAAGGCTTCCTGCTGCTGCTTGTGTTGCTGTAGAAGCTTCTCCTCCGCCTGTGTGTACTGAACTCTACTTCATCAGCCGCAACAGGAGGGGGAGAGGGCAGGGAAGCACTTGTGATCCTGGGAATAGCTTCTTAGCCCTGCAGTCTTATCTACATCATAAACAACACTGTGAAATTCGAACTTTAATTCAAACCTCTCATGCACGTCTCCAGGACTTCTCCCGAGGTGCACCGATTCTCTGGAATGACCTTCCCTGGACTATCAGACTAATACACAACCTCGAAAGTTTCAAACATGCTCTTAAAACCCATCTTTTTAGGCAAGCCTACCACACTCGCTAACTGCATGAAATATCAACTCTCTTTACTAATGCATCCTATGTCCTGCTCCAGTTGCTTATCCAGCAAACACAAGATATATACCAAACTCTAGGCTTTTCTGCAGTCACTTTTATTCTGTTTCCTTAACATTCTTTCCTAAACAATGGCTGGACCATTATACAAGCTCTTATACCTCTTATGTCACCCCCTTTTCATCCTCATAGACTGTAAGCTCTTGAAAGTAGGCCCCTCACTCCTCTTGTTCCATATCACTATTTGTACTATAAATGTAATATTATATTTGTATATGTATCCTACGATTTATAAGAATTTGCTGGTGCTATATAAATAAAGATTATTATTATTTTTCTATACTTGAGTCTATGTAGATACATGTGCCACACATCACAGGCAAATTTATACACCTATATCAATAATCTGAGCAATAAGGAAATGGTTGCCGTTTTAATCCTGATAAAGCGGTTTTATGACAGAAGTAACTATACATAACATATACATCATATAGCATACCCTTTCATCAGTTGAGCAGCTGTGAAATATGCAGCCATTGCTTGGTCATGTTCACTCTCCACAGCAAATGAGTGACCATAAGCAATCCATGCAGGACCATAGCTTCTCTCTAAAGTGGTTGCTTTGCTGAAACCGAGAACAGAACAATAACAATGAACTTATTTCATACAGGTGAACGCAATCTGCTCCTCTCATCATGACCTATGACTTTTAACCTTGCAAATGCAAAGTTAGAAAGCCATGGGAGATTCACAGTGAGCCACAAAATAAAAAATTTTACGTATTTACATATTCTGCACCATGATCACTGTGTGTGACCCTGGACTTCTGTGTTTCAGAGAACACCTATCTGAGAACACCTAGATAGACATATACATACATACATACATACATACAATTGGTAGCACTTTTTTATCCTTTACTTCTATATGATTAAAATTTACAGGTGCTGTGCCGTTAATATGTATTATCTATTCAAAGGATTACTATAATCATTGGGGTTCTGGCTGCTGCACCGCACAAAAATTAATAGAACTGAAGATTACAAGTTCCCTTAAACTGCTATGGATTTACAGGTTTCGGCTGAAGAGTATGCCAATCCTTATGTCCCCCAAGATCATGTATTTCTCCCCTGACCTCTGGATAGGGAATATAACAAATAACACAGCCCCTTTAAAGGGAACCTGTCACTAGGGAGACTGCTTATGAACCAGCAAATGTACGATATAGGCACTTTTCTATGGTTTCTGCACATGTGTTTATCAATGTCCAACGCTACCTTTATCTTGTCTTAAAACTTGCGCATTTTGAGACAAGACCGCAAGAGGATAGGGAGGAGACCAAGAACATAGACGCAGGACTGGGACCAGCTCCACACTGGTAAGGTGGTGGGAGTTACCCGACGAGGCGGCCAGGAGGGTGGATGAATTTTTGACTACTGTTTCCCGAACCACGCCCCCATTGACTGGTTACTGTCCACGGATATAACTATATTTTTCAGGATAAAGGTAGCATTGGACAATGATTAACACATCTACAGAAACCATAAAAAAGCGCCTATAAACGTACATTTTCTGATTTATAAGCAGTTTCCCTGGTGACAGGTTCCCCTGCTTTAATGATGGAGGTAATTCTCACCTTAGGTAACGTCTGGCATGCTCATTTTTATGTCCAACCATGAGGTAATAGCACCCTACAGCAAACCATGAAACCTAAAGCAGAAAAAAAATAAGTAAAAAAGGTAATACCATTTCTACAAGTTTTCTCATCTAAAAATGTAAGGTTATAGAAGAGGGTCAGGATCTACCCTCTAGCACCCACTCATCATCATCAATACATGAGCGGAATAAATGGCTGGACCATTATACAAGCTTTTTTACATCTTGTGTCATCCTCATAGACTGTAAGCTCTTGTAAGTAGGGCCCACACTCCTATTGTTTCACATAAAGGTTTGTACTCTGTAATGTATCTTACTTGTATATGTCCCCTATGAGTTGTAAAGCACTATGGAATATGATGCCGCTATATAAATAAAGATTGGTTTTAAATAAATATTAAACACCAATTTAAAGGGGTTCTCAGACTCAAAAATGGCAAGTTTGGTTGAAAGTATTTTCCTATAAAACCATTTGCATGTGTCTTGTCACACAGTTTATGGTAACAGAACAGCTATCTATCACAGATGTAGTGAATGCTGAGGCATTTGATCCTCTTAAAATTTGGAACCCTATTAAAAGCTAAATTTGGCTATATATATTAGTTTAGAGGTGAAAATAATATTCTATGGAGCAGAAATAAAAATACAGACAAGGGTGTGTGGCATTGCAAGATATGTCACATACTTACTGGATTATTAGGATACAAATCAACCAGTTTATGGGAAAGATAGAAAAGTTCTGGAAAATAAAGCAATACTATTAGTATACCAACTTTAACGACTACTTTCATTTAACAATCGTTTGGCTCTTGAAACTTACCATTTGCTTTGTTCAGCTCTACTAGAGTCCCTATATGTACAGGTAAACAATTTGCATGAAAGGGATCTTTATCCATTACTCTGAAACAAAAAAAAAGAAAAAAGAAAAGATAAGTCTGTAAATGCTATACATGTTACAGTCAGTAACCTTAGCCTCCATTTGCTGTTAAAAGAACACTGAAAACCTAACAATGTTAATTTCCATCTGTGTATCTGTACACCTACTTTTTGCAGCGCTACCTCTCCTCAGCAATATAATTCCCCCTACTATAATTTCCTCCATGCTTCTCTATAAATACCATGATGCTTCAGCATGGCATTAAAATGACAATCTAGAAACAGAACCAACTGCATTAGCCGAGGAGATTAAACATTTGCCCTTCCGCCTATATTCTCTAAAGCCCAAGTATACAATCAGGAGGGCTGAGCTATTAGAAGCCCCTTCCCCACTGTGGAAAGGAGAGAAGGGGCACATTTTATAATTTAAAAACCAAATATCTGATGCCTGTGATGTGCCATGATTAGATCTTAAAAGACAAGTATAGAAAGCATGTCACAGGAGGCAGTTTCATGTTAAGCAATTGTAGACTGACACATTCATTGCACACAGGCCCATAAATTGGTTCAATCCCATGCACAGGATAAATGTCCATGCATCATACAGAAATGTGATGCAAGGACTGTCTGCTGGCCAAACTTCAGTGCCAGCACTGTATTAACTGTTGCAGTCCCGGCACTTAAAAGGACATTACCACCAGATTACTGGTGGTAGAGAGTCCTAAATAGGCTGCTTGTTATATCTACAGCATGGGGGACAGTGCTTTACATGTATTTTAGCATTTTTATTGCCAAAATAATAAACTATGTAAAAGTAGCGGAGGCGCTCAGGCTGACGGCAAAGCCCTGCTCTCTTCGCACCCCGGCCGACGGAAGCTTGCAGCAGGGGGGGTTAATATATTAAAGTATGTATTGAATATATATTGAAGCCGGGTCCCATTAGCTGTTATTTTGGCAATAAAAATGCCAAATTACACGTAAAACACTGTCCCCCCCATACCCTAGACAAAACAAGCAGTCCACTAAGGACACTCGACCACAAGTAATCTTGTGGTAGATGTCCTTTAAGTGTGGACGGCAGACAAGAAGTTCTTGAATCATATTTCTGTATATTGCAAGGACTCCCGTCCTCTGCAAGGTGTGCAGAAGTTACAGAAATATAAAAACAGATTTCTTAAAAGAGTTAACCACTAGATACGGTATCCTACCAGGTTCTGTGCTCACTGCTGGCATAGTACTAGCAGCATGTAGGGAGCTGTGTAGGAGAAGATTCACCCCAGGATCTGCCCATTCACATCCTAGTAGAAACTGGGCCACTTAAAAAGAATGTAAAAAGGCAGCGCAATGGCGGCAAGTGGTAATTATTAAACTCCACCTGTATTAAATGGATTTACTTACGCTGATGTCAGTTTATAGCACATTTTAAAGTCACAATTGTAGTAATGTCTTTCTGCTAAAGAAACAACAACATCCAGATTATCTTGCAGACCATCTATTGATTCTGGGATCACAGTTTCACTTGGCTTGTTGTACTGAGATAAAAAAACAGGACTTTTTTAGTATACAATTCAACAAAAGAAAAATGACAAATGTATATGAATAAAAAAAAATATTTGGTTGTTTAATGTTTCTACATTTTCAGTTAAGAATACGTTCCAAAAATTGGCACAGCATCTCCAAAAGTCACATGTGCACAAAACTTTAAAACTTGCCCACACATTATCATCCCTCACTTTTGTTGCACTTTACATGCATAAATCCAGTAGCCCACGGCAGCGAGGAGCAGGGGGTCATAGCAGCAGCGACTATCATTTTGTACATACAAGCATAGCTTCTGGCTCAGAGGAAGGAATTGCACATGTGAAATGATTGTCACTGCCGTCACCATCTCACATGACACCAAATAAAACCTGTCTAGCCTTTTATTCGGGCTTCCCTCATATCAATATACCGTATATACTGGTATAAGCGAGTTTTCAGCCACAAAAAATGTGCTGGAAAAAACGTTCCCCTCGGCTTATACACGAGTCATATAGGAAGTAAACATAATTAAAAATAATAAACGTATATATCACCTCGGGGGCCCGATGTGCAGCGCTGCTCCCCGAGGTCCCGCGGCTCATCTCAGGCTTCCGCGCCCGTCTTCTTTCTTTGCAGGGCGACCGCCATTGTTCCTTCTACCGATCCTAGTATGACATCAGCAGAGGCGAGGAAAGAGAGAGCAATGGCGGGCCGGCCGGCAGAAGAACGAAAGACGGGCGTGGAAGCCTGAAGAAAAGCCCGCGCGGCAACTAGGGGGGAGCAGCGCTGCCAAATCGGGGCCACCGGAGGGTGAGTATACTATACGTGTATGATTTTTTTTATTATGCTGGGGCAAGCTAGTAGACTACTGGGGGCAGGCTGGACTGGCTGTTGTTACTACTGGGGGAGGCTGGAATGGATGATAATACTGGGGGCAGGCTTGGATGCTGTCGAGGTATACTACTGGGGGGCAGGCTGACTGGATGGCTGTATACTACTGGGGGCAGGCCTGGCGGCTGTATACTACTGGGGGCAGGCTTGGACTCGGTATGTCTACTACGGAGGAGGATGGATGGCGCTTACTATTAGACGACTGGGGGCAGGTCGTGGACTGGCGGTATATTACTGGGGCAGGATGTGGACTGGTGTGGTATAGACTGGGGGCAAGGCTGGACTGGCTGCTATACTAATGGGGCAGGTGGACGGCTGTATACTACGGGGGCAGGCATGTGACTGGCTTGTATACTACTGGGGGGCAGGTGGACTGGCTTGTGATCTACTGGGGGCAGGCTGGAATGGCTGTTACTACTGGGGGCAGGCTGGACGGCCGGTCTATACGGGGGCAGGCTGGACTGGTGTTATACTGACGGGGGGCCGGGTGGACTGCCTGAGAATAATGGGGTCAGGCTGGAATGGCTGGATACTACTGGGGGCAGGCTGGATGGCTGTTATACTAAGGGGGCAGGCTGGTGGAATCGGTGTAGAATACTGGGGGCAGGCGGGAATGGCTGTATAACTCATGGGGGCAGCAGGCTGGATGGGCTGTATACTACTGGGGAAGGCTGGACTGGCTTGGGTATATACTGGGAGGCTATATACTGGGGGGCTGTGACCAATGCATTTCCCACCCTTGGCTTTTACTCGAGTCAATACATTTTCCAGTTTTTTTCTGTTAAAATTAGGTACGCGAATATATATGGTAGTCCTTCTCTGCCCGCTTTAAAACAAAAAAAGCTTTCAGTTATTTCCTTACGTTATTTTAAGCCAAAACCAGGAATGGTCCAATACACAGAACAGGTGCAAGTCTTTGTATTATACCTTACCTCTGTATAGTTGCTGGAAAGACTTGCACCCGTTCCATGTGTTGGACCACTTCCCTCAAAATAACTGAAAACCTGCACTGAAAAGTGCAGACTTTTTTTTTTCCTTTTTGTTGTGAAGACCTAAAGGAGTGGAGAACAGGCCCCAACTAAATTTTGCAACAAAAGTCAAGATTCAAGGATTTCTTTCTGTATTGTGTGAGTGTTTTTTGTCATTTTTTTTTCAGGTGTGTTTCAACAAGAAGTGGAAGCGAAGGAGTTTTGGTCTTCTGGACAATTTTACTAAGAGGTAGAGATTCGAGAAGTTCTTCTCGTGTAGGAACACTATAAAGAGAGAAGAAAAACACTTATGACATATCATAATAGTTGTCCTTACCTATCAAGGCCTGATTTAGATTATATATATATTTTAACATAGTACAGAAAATCGATTGCAAACAAAACATTAGTAATGGTTCATTGAATTTTGTGTAACGCATTTTCAAAAGTCAGTGGCTTTAGGTGTGATTTTCAGCAAAAGCAAAAATGTATATTAGGATTAGATTTTGTCAGTTTTAATACTGGTTCAGATCGTTTATATTTATGGCTTTGAATCTTTTACTTTTTGAAGATTATAATTGACTTTTCATGAGTTTAAAGGAAGAAAAAAATCTACCATTTTAGTTAATGAATTAGAACCAACATGCCTTTACAAAATGCTGTAGCTACACTGATGCAGAAACACATCTTGTTTAATCCCTGAGTGGTTTTGCTGTTAAAACAATTATAAAATTCAGGACTTTGCGAAAGCTGGGTTGCATGCTGCTTGTCGTTCATAAACACATTACACCGAGCTTCCTGAACTGTCCAGACAGGACTAATCAACCTGAGCTGGATGACTTATACACAGCAGCTGGGGGATGGTGCAGCAATTGAGTATTTCTGCCTGTCAGGCACAACACAGTAATTACATCATTCTCTGAAGCAGAACAAGAGGAAAAGCTCCAAGCCTCATTATCCTGAATTTCATAATTGTTTTTTCAGCAAAACCACTCAGCTCAGGGATCAAAGAAGATATATTTCTGCATCTGTGTAGCTACAGCATTCTCAAGGTATGTTTGCTTCATAATGCATGAAATCAAATGGTAGATTTCCTTTAACTCATTAACACAAACCACCACAGATATATAGTGAAGGTGTACTATTCCAAAGTAGAGCAGACTTAGGAGCGGAGCTTAAAGGGAACCTGTCACCGCTGTTAGAAAAAATTAAGTTGCGGGCAGGTTCCCATAGAGCCCTTATAGCTAATAAAATCTCTGCTCAGAAAAGAAAAAAATTAACATTGATTCTCTGCCTGGTATCCAGACAGAGAATCTAGCGAGTCATGGTGGGCGTATACATATGTGCAAGTCTATAGCAGCTTGCTCACACCTCCTTTCCCTACATCATCCTGCTGTCGGCTGAATTATCACACAAATGCCTACGGCTGCCATGCGCGGAAGCAGGAAGCAAAGCTAAGCTGTAAAGCCACGCATGTGCCGACACTCACGGCACATGGCAGCTGTAGGCATACAACACTAGTGGTTAAATAACACACTAGAAAACACAATTCCACACGTAGAACGTTTCAACTAAATAAGAGACATCTTGATGCCAAACCTTCTTGAGCTGTCAGCATATGATGTGCCGTTAGCAGGTCAAATGCTTCAAAGCAGTAAACATCAAACTTCAAGGCCTCTTTGTAGCTATAGGTAGCCAGGGTTCGGTTATCCAAAGCATCATAAATTTTTCCACGTAGAAGGCAAATTGAACTTTTGATCTGTAGCAAAAGAAAATGTAGGCATTCCATAATTCCCAAATAGTCCCATGAAAGTGATACTATATCAACAAATTGTAAAACAAAAGAAAAAAAAAACCAAAAACACAACAGGCAGTGCAAAAAATATTAAAACAATTCAGCTGCACCAGTTAACAAAAATCGGGTGCTCAACCTTCAGGTTTGTTAAATCCTATTGCATATAAAAGGTCAAAAAACGGTGTCACAGTGCGCAGAAAGGTCAATCTATAACTCAGAGGCTGCCTTTTTCAAAAAAAGGGTGTTGGGCACTCCAAGTTCTGTGAGTGGCCGTTTGGCAACTCCAAGTTCAGTAGTTCAGTGAAAAAGGAAAATTAGTTTTTATTCCAAAAGTTGCTACGTTTCAACTCCATATCGGAAAGCCTGAGAGAAATGGATTCCTTTTCAGGTTATGTGACAAGATAGATTTGTGCTCAAAGGATACATTATTATCAGGGAATCTACCTATTAAAGTAGATGCGAGGGATGAAACGTTACTCCTTCCATCCTCTCAGCACAAATGATTTTTATCTTTTTTAAAGGAAACTACCAAAAACAAATCATACCTATAAAGGTTTTTCGATCGCGGTGGTTGGGTGGTAGGGTGATCAAAATGGGACGTGAGGATAGCCCTTTTAAGGCTAATCCTCACGTCCCCGCACGTGTTTGTAAAACTTTTCATTACTCGATATGTTATTTGTTATGTGACTACATTTGGGGGGGCGTGGAGTAGCCGCCATCGTCGAGATTACACGAGGCGGCTTACTCCACGCCCCTGGTTAGCCAACTTTACCCCTCCTACTCACCATGTCGTCTGAGCAATGCGCAGAAACAGCAGGCCCGCGCCTGCGCGGTCTATCACTGGGTAAATGCTCCGAAGCGGGGGCCGAGCCGGGGGGGTGAAGGAGCGGGCCATGCTGTTCTGCGCATGCACTACCCTTCTACTAACCATGTTCGGCGCGCAGATGCGGTAGCGAGCGCCCCGGCGACACGCCCGAAAATGGTGAGTAGGAGGGGGGAAAGTGGCTACAGGGGCTGGAGTAGACGCATCGTGTAATCTCAGATGCGGGGACTACTCCACGCCAGTAGCACCATAACAAAATTAACCTATTCGGTAATAAAAGTTTTACCAAAAAAAAAGTGCGGGGACGTGAGGATAGCCCTTACAAATATTACCAATATTACAATTTGTAGGACGCAACTCCATAGAGTTACCCCCTATAAAAACACAAAAAGGGTTTTACCAGTGCTGCTTTTTTTTTATCCAGTTGAGGGCTGTGTGTTGTACTAGTCTTGCTATTACTTAGGACTCCCACAGTAGTAAATTTTAAAGTTGACGGTCCCTCCATATAGGGTATTGCCGATTTGTTTCAAAAAATTGAAAAAAAGCC
This sequence comes from Engystomops pustulosus, assembly GCA_019512145.1. Classification (NCBI taxonomy): domain Eukaryota; kingdom Metazoa; phylum Chordata; class Amphibia; order Anura; family Leptodactylidae; genus Engystomops; species Engystomops pustulosus. Next base: position 89,480,030 of record CM033642.1, on the reverse strand, counting down.
ACACAAATTTAAGCCTCATAACAGTTAGATAAATCATGGATTCTTAAAAAAACATCCCAACATAAAGTAGACATTTTGGACTGTACGGGGTTTTTTTTAAGTTAATGAGTTAATTTGGGTTGCTTTTTGCTATGACTATGACTTCAAAACGTAGAGAAGTCAGAAACGTTATATGATATGTTTAAAGCATTCCAGTTATAACCATTTCTTGTGACACAGGGCAGGATTTGAAAAATGGGGGTCATGTCCTTGAGGCCCAAAATAGGTAGAGTCCTGAAGGGATAAACTACAAAAAGTAATTTGCAAAACACTACAAAATTGATAAGGGGAAAATGTGTCTGGACAGATAGGTTTGTTCTTTTCCTGACAAATTAAAGCTGAATTGTCCTAAAAAACACTTGTGAGGTCGCCTTATCATGTTAAATTGTCACACAAAAAAAAAAAACAAGGGAAAATACATTCTTTCATCTCATTGATTTGCTGCTAAACTTTTTGATGGAAGCCAGCATTCAGGACACCGGTCACGAAGCCTTGCAGAAGAATAAAAGTTTCATCAATGAAAACTGACAAATCGTTACTGTCCGTACATTCGCATGTCAGGTGTTTTAAACCTATTTTTTGAATAGGTTTTTACTGTGGTTTTTCACAGGCCTAAGAGAAAAAAAAAAAAACCATGATGAATAACTTGTCTATGGATTAGTGAAAAAACCCATTGCAACTTGCCATGTACAGACGAGTGCAATGCATTTCATATGTATCTAAAGACTTGTATAACGTGTTTTGCAAGACGTGAACTGCATAAAAAGAAAAATGCTTTAAGGAGTAAAAAAAAAAAATGCATGCATATGAAACAAAAAAATAATTACAATAAGTCCATGCAAGTCCCATAGGGTCACGCGTGTGTAAAACATGTTTCATAAGATGAACCTGCATTACTTTGTTTGACAGCAGCTTTAGTACATATTTTTATAATTTAGGTAATAAAATATCAATTCTAAGCCACACGTAAAAATCAGGTCAAGAAAGCAATCGTTACCGAGGACTGAGAAATCTGCCATTCTCCAGATCCATTACTTGTATATAAAATAAAAAATTTTTCGCATTTGCCACTTTCTCAAACCAGCGTTTACGAAAGGTTCTTCATATCCAGAATGTCTAACTTCTTGCTGGTAACTCCTTTGCAGAATACTTGCCAGAAGAAAATACTTGTAGAATTAGAGATCAGTAATATTGTGTTTACAGTTGCAATAATTTTTAGTGTTGGTTGTTGCTGAAGTGGTGTCTGAGGACAGAAACAATTCACAATAAAACAAAGCATTTTCTACTCATCAACCCAAATAAGCTACTCAAAATCGCACAAAGAAATAGCAAAGTGATAGAAAATAATCAAATAAGTACTACTATCACCATCAACCCAATGCCCCCAGAGTTTACTTGAAAGGCACAGTCAATCATGGGTTACAGTTGTAAAGAATCATCTAACCATACAAATCGGTTATGAATGCAAAAAACAAATATTCTGTTACTTGTGTTATTCTAGGAGTAACCTCAAGTTTATTCCTAACCACTAGATAAAAGATAACTGACGATCAATGGATGTCCCAGCAAGTGGACCCCATGAATCACGAGTAAGACAAGTGAAGCTGTTATTCAGGTTCATCCTGCCTAAACCGGACATATTGCTGGATTGGGGCAGAAGGAAGCCAATTACAGTAAACTTGGTGCCTCTAACTACTAAGGCTACGATTGGCCAGGGGCCACCATCAGGAAAAGTTTGTTGACAAACTGGGGTGCTTATTTATAAAGCTTACAGGGAAAAGCGATAGTTTCATATTACTTAACTGACAACGGCTGCAACTGGTAAACAAACATGCTTCATAGGCCTATGGAAGAGAAAGTTACCTATAAATATTATGCAATTTTACAGTAATAAACTATATAATGACAATTCATTAGAAATAAAATTTCATGCAAATACAAAATATTTAACTTGAAAATAAAACATTTGCCTTATCAGTTTTCTGGAACCTTCAGGCATGTGTGAAGCTCTTTGATACTGAGCAGTCAGGTACAAACATTGGAAAGCCAAAAACATATCTGTGGTTCCTTGCAAACCAAAATAGACCGTTATTAAGATGTATTAAAAATAGTCTGGATCCAAAATATAATGCCCAGCCTAGAACACAGCCTTCAAAGGGAAAGCCGTTTGAAAAAGTGTGGCGAGTACTTTTTCTCCCCTGCAAAACCAATGTTCTTATCCTATGTAACTGCTAATTAATGGTGGTGCAACCAGGATTATAAATTTGGTGGAAGTGAAATACGCACCTTTGGATAGTTTCAGTGGATGAATTGCGCGGCTGCTGCTACAGGGAAAAACCTGGCTTGAGAGCAAGTCAGGAGCAAAAGGACATGGTCCTTGGTCAGAAACTAAACAGTCATGGTCAAAAAAAAGGCTGTAGTCAGGGCCATGCCCATGGCATGGATTGAAAGTCAGGGGGAGAGTCAGAGTCAAATGAAGAAAAAATGACAACCAAGAGTTAGAGAAGGGTATAGATAATAGTCAAGCTCTGTGGAACATGAAAAACAATTGATGGCGGGAGAGTTGGAAAATTAATAACCTTACTGGCGATACTTTATGCTGGGGGAGGATTAGTAGTAGTAGATGCACTGACCCTTTTAAAAAACAGACACAAAGTAGCCATGCCAGAGGCAAGTTTATATCCAGCGCCATGTGGCAGTGCGCACTAGGAGCTGAATTAAAGCATTATAGGACATCTAAGACCCAACCAACAGCATATGCCATACATGACCAGAATAGGATCACAGAGGTGGTTTACGCATCCAAGGCCAGCCCAAGATTATCAGGGGCCAGGCCCTGCAATCAAGTTTGTCAGGTATTTAGAGGCCCCCCCAGGAGGATGAGGACGCTCCAACACCGCAATTGATATTAGTATTTCTTACTGCATGAGCAGAGAAAGGAGCATTCTCCGCTCCAGATCGATGCCCCGTCCACTAGTCCCAGCATGAAAAGTTGTTCTCTCAGTAGATAGGACTGAGGTGTGAGGGAGGAGGGAGAAGGGGACGGGAGATGGATGGTGAGAAGAGTAGGAAAAGTAGATTGTTGCACTTGTACTCTGCTTACTCCGAATAATGCAGACGTACTCCTATTCCTGGGGTGGAGGAAGAGATTTAGCCTGATCAGGTCTACCTTCAGGAAAGGTAAGTGTACAGTAGGGTGTGGGTTTGTGCATGTGCGTTGTTAGAGCTATGCTTGGACAAGCTGCTGTGCAGATGAAATGCGGTTGGTGTGAAATAAAGATACCCTTTTTCACTATTTATGTGCCTGCCTTGCTTTGGATTATTGTACATACAAACAAACGATTATAGTATGTTGATGTAGAGCTATATAGGTATGTAAAGCATGAACTACCTAACGAAATGCTAATGCAGTAAGTGTGTGGGGGTGTGTGTAATATGTAAAGTATGTGCCAGCAATGTGTTGTTTTTAGATCAATGTAAGTAATTCAGTGTGGGTTTTGTGTTATATATATTATTATACATTACACACACTGTATACTATATATACTGTACATGGAGTTGTGAGCAGGGCCAGATTATCATTGGCAATCTGGGAGCACAACAGCTCCAATGACAATCTGGCACTGGGAGGTTAGTCAGTAATCTATTGCATGATGTATGAAAATGCTAGGGGGGCTGCTCATGCGTTAATAAAGGCTAAAGGAGGATGCGGAGGCTGCGTAATAAAGTGTACGAGGAGGCGGAGCCTGCGTAATAAAGTGAGAAGGAGGAGGCGGAGAGCCCCTGCGTATAATAAGTGTAAAGGAGGAGGCGGCCTGCTAATTAATAAAGGCTAAAGGAAGGAGGCGGAGCTGCGTATAATAAGTGCTAAAGGCGGGGGCGGAGGCCTGCGTATAAACTGCTAAAGGAGGAGGCGGACATGCGTAATAACTGCTAAAGGAGGAGGCGGCCCTGGTAATTAAATGACTAAAGGAGGAGGCGGACCCGCGGAATAAACTGCTCTAAAGGATGGAGGCGGACCCCAACCCTGCGTAATTAAAATGCAAAGGAGGGGAGGCGACCCTGGTAATAAACGCTAAGGAGGGAGGCGGACCCTGCGTTAATAAACTGCGAAAGGAGGAGGCGGACCCTGCGTAATAAATGCCAAGGGGGATGGGAGCCGACCCTGCGTAATGAACTGCAAGGGGATGCCGACCTGCGAAGAACTGCCAAGGGGGATGCCGACCCTGCGTAAAATGAACTGCCAAGGGGGATGACGACCTGCGTAATAACTGCCACGGGGGGGATGAGACCCTGCGTAATGAAATGCCAAGGAGATGACGACCATGCGTAATGAAACTGCCAAGGGGGATGACGACCCTGGTAATGACTGCCAAGGGGGAGACGGACCCGGGTAAGAACTGCCAAGGGGGATGACGACCCTGGGTAATGAACTGCAAGGGGGATGACGACCTGCGTAATTGACTGCCAAAGGGGGATGACGACCTGCGATAATGAACTGCCAAGGGGGATGACGACCATGCGCTAATGAATTAGCCAAGGGGGGAGATGAAGACCGCGTAATGAACTGCAAGGGGGGGATTGGACGACCCTGGTAATGAACTGCCAAGGGGAGAAAGGGGATAGAAGACCCGGCGTAATGGACATGCCAAAGGGCGGAGGGGATGACGACCGCGTACATGAACTGACCAAGGGGATGACGACCCTGCGTAATGAACTGCAAGGGGGAGATGCGACCCTGCGTAATGAACTGCAAGGGGGGATGACGACCCTGACGTAATGAACTGAAGGGGGGATGACGACCTACGTAATGAAACTGCAAGGGGGGAGATGACGACCCTGCGTAGTATTGGGCCTCCTTGTACAGAGGATCATTAGTGATATGGTCCTGCATGGTGCTGGTGATTTGCGACCCCCTTAACAATCAAGCCCCCTTTTTTGTTGTTGTGTTTCCATTTTTTCATTAACCACCGTTTATTTAAACTCCAAAAATTCCCATGCAGTGAAATGGTGAATTGAAAAAAAATGCATAGCACCAGTCTTCGTTTGGGGTTGCTGTTTACGGCTTTAACAATGCGCAAATGCCCAAGTGCCGGCTTCATTTTGACTGATCTGGCATCAAAGGATTCAACACTGCCCGATGGGGCTAACTTTTCATATTTTATTGAAAGATGACACATACATGATCTAAGCCTGGTTAATGTGAAATGGACATTCCCATATCAACTAGTAATGGCTTAGATGGGAATATAAAGCGATTATACCATTAGCCACAAGGTTTAGAGTTTATAACAGCCAACTCCGAAGCAGCGCTTACATGTTTCCAAACAACGAAAGTGGCTTGTGACACATAAAATGGATAATATACAGTTGCTTGCCAATAGAGATCTGACATCGATATAATGAAAAAAGGCAACCTTAATCTGCCCAAAAGAAAACAAAAAAGAAAAGGCACTATGGTACTGTTGCTGAAAGCACACAAAATGGTGTGACATTTTTACAAGGTACAGGATGTTTAGGGAACTGTTACAATAGATATGAAAGTCACAAAAACCTCCTTCTGGCTATGTGGGCTTAAAACAGATATTATGGGCAAGAACAGAAGATCACTTAAAATAGAGAAGCTAATCTACTGCCGAGAGCAAACCAATTTACAGTGACGCAAGAAGGCAAAGGAAATTTCCATCCATTGTATTGGAACAAAATTGGAAGAAGTAGAACTCAAGGACGTAAAGTCTTTGTTAATTGGTGGATTATCCTTAGAAGTGTTGTCAAAACTGCATCATCTATCCGACTGAAAGTGAATAGGTGGTTCTGGTAAGAGGGTCTGATCCTAGGATTCCCAATTTAAAAAAAAGAGGATATTATGCAATAGAGCTCTTTTCAATGTCTCCAATCTTGCCACGATGGTGACCCTCAAAACAGTTCTCTAGAACAGTGTGTGGGTTATTCTTTTAATATGGAACATCCCATTACAGCCAATTTGGACCAAGAGGAAATATTGCCATTCATATACTGCAAGCAGAGATGTTAAGGATGCGAGAAAGACGAGAAATGAGAGGTATACAGACTCGAATTTTTTTATATTACTGTCACATTCAGCAAATCACCTTAAATGTTAGCAATGAGAAAGCAGTGATATGGCCAGTACCTTCACAGTACAAAGAGGCCCACTGGGGACGGTCGGGGTGAGGACATACATGAACTGCTATATATACATAAACAAGTTAGAACGAGACACACACTGGCATAGGGAAGCCGTGTCACGTGACGGGGGAGGGCGATCACGTGCATTACATGCTCTATATACTGCCTTACTCTCTTCCTCAGACGGTCTAAATTCATGGCTGCGGGTTAGCGTTACTAATGTGCACGGAGGAGAGAGCCAGGCGCGCCCCCGGCAATGCCGTGCGTGACACGCTTCTGGAGACGTCAATTGTGTTCACGATGGGCAACACCGGCTTCCCCATACTATTACTCTCGAGTGTGACGGACCAGCATCAGCATGGATGGGTTATCCCAAACTATCCGCCGGTCGGAAACAATGGCCCGACACTGAAGTTCCGGGCACACTACTGAAAGCCAAAATCAGGAAAACAGGTGATGACTTGGTACTAGCAGCCTCTAAGTTGGGTTCCACAGCGACCCAGTTAGTTTTTCTAGGACGATACTGCTTTAGCCACCAGGAACTTCAATTACATACTTACATTAGTTCTGTTTGCCTACACAGTGTTTATTATGTTATGATAAAATGTAAATGACGGATTTGGCCAAGCTCATGCAGCGGCTTGCCGAAACTGGGGGGCGTATATAAATAAACGGAATTATTATTTATATTATTATTACATGGCTTTCGACATGGAGAAGAAAATCAGTGGGTTGTAAAACTAGAGGGAGAGAGAGCCAGGGCCCCAATAGCCAAAACTTCTGACTGGGGCTCCACTCAAAAAAATTTACATATTTGTATACTCACCATGTTATAACATTTATGACCACATTTATAGACCAGCATATACATTTATAGGACTAAAATACAATGAGGTGTGCCCAAGTAAGTAGTACGGACAGGTAGGGTACATGACGGAAGGGGACAGGAAGAGGGGCATGAGCGGTTGCTCACCCCAGAGCCTCTCAGTTGCGGCGCCGCATTCAGGGAAAGATAGGAATGTCCTATCTTTCTCGGCTACGGAATGGTACGGTGTGGCCCGTGACGTCTATGGGGGGGGGGACGTATACGGCAAAAACAATGGGAGTTAGTGTGAATGTAGCCATACACTTACACAGATAGGGCCAGCGAACCACTTGTGGTAATCACAGCATATTGCCAGGGGGGACGTAACTTGAGGGTGCAGCAGAAGCAGACAGCCGTGATCGGCAGACCGGGGGCCAAGAGTTAGGGGGCCCATTAAGATTGTCAATTTCCATATGAGAGGACTAACCTACTTCTATAAACCATAGGTTAATAGTCGGGGGCACCTGGCACAGGATTTTTGCAATGGGCCCATCAGTTCAAGTTACACCACTGGAAATTGCCCAAGGCCCCCTTGTAACAGGGCACCCTGCCAGGGCCCATCAGTGGTGGAGCGTTAGAATGTTGTTGTGTGGGGGACTCCGCAGTGCTGAGTACCCACATGAGCACAGACCGGCCTGTTTGTCTGTACTGCTCTGTATCTGTGAGGAAACCGGCAGGCCGTTATGATGTCTCCACACAGCTTACGTCCAGCATAGAGACGGACACGGCGTTGGTTAGCAAGAAGGCCAGGAGAAAAAAGAAGTGGTTGTGGGAACAGCCCCCCCCCCCCCCCCTGGGAGTAAGTAGCATGACATCGGGCTCAACCACATGAAACTTGCGCTGGCGTGGTGAGCCTTTATCTCAGTCATGAGCCGTGAGCCGGCTTGTGGCATTGACTGACTAACGGTGCGTGTTGTTCCGTTTCTACGCTGGATGACTAGGCAGGGCAGAGGGTTACAAACTTCTACGCTGCGGGGGGAACTTGCTGGGGGGGGAAACGTGGTTTCATTCTTTGCCTCCACTCCGTTAAAAATCTTTTTTTTTTTCTATGTACAGAGATGCATAGGGCTTGTTTTCGCATACACCAAATATACTTCCAATGATGGTATTTTAATATCATGTGTCATATTTTGTAAATGTGAAAGAAAAAAAATCACAAAATCTGGTGACACCACAAAATGACAAAAAAAAGTTATTTGAGCTATTTTCTTGAGGGCTCTTTCAGCTTTCACTGTGCCACTCCAAAGACAACTATTCTTTATTCTTTGTGTCAGTACGATTTGCAGGCATAACAAACTTATTATGTTCTAACCGATTTTTAAAAATCTAAACTCTTTGTATTAAAAATCGTGGTTTCACATATTGCAGTATATGGGCGGTTTGCTATGCATCTGTAACATATGCCCACCAGGGACCATACCTGCAAAATGACAGCGAGACACCAGGCTGTCATGGATTAAGACATGCTCCCAATGACGTCATGTGGGGAACAACATCTAATTTGAAAATCCTGTAAATGCTTCTGGCAGCACTAATGTGCATTTAATGGATGGGAACTTTGATCGTGCCAACAGTGATGAACCAAGGGGTTGTTTATGACTGTATGGAGAGGGTTTCGCCCTTGTGAGGCCCTCTATATATGGAGACTAAAGTTTATACAAAATCGGCTTATTAATTAAAAAATTGGAACCTGTTTGTAACAAAACCCTTGAAAGGTGCACTGCCACAATAACACTGGGGTGGCTGTAGGTTGTTGTTGATTTGGATGTGGTTTTTTTTTGATTCTGTCTGGTGTCACTGGGTATTATATCCAGCACCTAGCCATGCAGTTGCCATTACAAAAAGACAGAATGGGTATATCTTAATTTCATGTCCGGATAGTAACCGGATGAAATCGGTCAAGTCATGCAATTTCCCCTTTCTTCCATGATCTTCTGCAGTGGTTTATTTTAAAGTCGGAAAGCATTGGGAACCAACATGGCCTGCAAACCTTGTAAAGGTTTTTAAAGCTGGGTAAGAGGATGAGCCGCATACTGTTAAACCTTATGCCAGGATGTCTAAACTTGCTGGCATATTAAATAATCTGGCACCACTGGTATGTTTCACCCACTTCATGTTCATGGTCGAGCAGCTGCATGCAAGTTCTGGAATGAGGGAATAACACTTTTCTATATGAACGACTAGTTGGTCTAGAAAGGCCAAATATTACTGCGTGTCGATTGCGCAACATGTTAAGTTTTAAAGATTAAAGGGACTTTCTTTATCACCAGTTTTTTGCAACACTAAACGAAATACCCTTTACTATAAAAAAATATGCAAATCCTGAGAACAATTTACTTTTTGTCCAGAGGAGTCAATTTTAGAGTACTGAAAGACGTATGTCACTTCAGAAGAAGCGCCAAAATTGGGGTACTTAAATACCTAGAAACTTTCAAATGGCATCAGGCATTCCATTCTGGATCTACAAACCAGAGAGGACAGATCGTTCAAAGGCATCATAATAGGGGATTTGCTTCTTATCTGATAGCACTGCATTCTTATCTTTAACTGCCGTTTTGTTCTTTCTTTAGCACCTAAAAACCACAAAATGATGACGCGATGTAAAAGGATTTCTCAGGATCCATACAATACCAGAAAGTATGGGGGGGTTTTTTCATTTAGGTGGTAAAACTCTTAAAAAGCGGGGTTCTCAACATGTGGGTAGCTACCCGGCGAAGGGGGGGTAGAATGACCAAAAAACAGGGGTCGCGATTCGCGACAAAAAACGGAATAAAAAGTTGATAATAAGCCACTCACTGCTGAGGACCTGTTGCTTTTTGCTGTATACAGGGGAAAGTTGAGACCTGTGGTGATGTCATCATCACATGACCTCCGGTTCTTCTCTATACAGACTCCGGGTGGAATGGAACAGGCTGCTCTGCTCACAGTGAGTAGAAACTACAACGTGAAAGCACGCAGCAGGGGGGGAGACACCAAAAACTGGAGGCAGGAGGGAATAAAAAAACTGGGGGAAGGAGGGGGAACTAACACTGGGGCAGCAGGGGGGGGAGGACCAGAACTGGGGGCAGCAGGGGGGGGGGGGGCGGGCCGGCAGCAGGGGGGGACCAGAGAACTGGATGGGCAGCAGGGGGGGACCAGAACAACTGGGGGCGGCCGGCAGAGGGGGGGAGGGGGACTAGAAACTGTGGGCAGGAGGGAGGGGGAACTAGAACCGGGGTGGGCAGTATTATAGTAGTAATAGTCTGTACATGGGGGTGATGGCAGTCGGCAGTATTATGTAGTTATATTCTTGTACATAGGCGGCAGTATTGGCAGTCTCAGTGGGCAGTTTTATCGTAGTTATATTCTTGTACTAGGGGGGCCGTATTATAGTAGTGTATTATCTCTGTACATAGGGGGACCAGTAAGTATTATAGTAGCGTTTATTCTTGTACAGGGGGCAGTATTTATCGTAGTTATATTCTTGTACATAGGGGCCAGTATTATAGTAGAATATATTATTGTAAATAGGGGGCAGTAGTAGTATGTAGTATATTCTTGGACATAGGGGCAGTATTTATGTATTATATTCTTGTACATAGGGGAGTATATAGTAGTATAGTCTTGTACATGGGGCAGTATTAGTATAGTAGTTAATTCTTGTACCATAGGGGGCAGAGTCCGGACAGTATTATAGTAGTTATATCATTGTACGTGGGGGGCAGATTACAGTCATATAGTGAAGACTGTTGACGTGATGAAGTCATTTCTGAGCCTTGTATATAAAACTATATACACTGGCAATTCCAGAGGTCCGGAGAGGAGGTGAAATATATATAGATATTGTTTTTTTTTAATACCTCCTAAGACATATATTCAGAAAGAATCAATCTGGACTACCCTTAAGGCATTTTACAACAGTAGATCTCAGAGGATCTACCTTCACTTAAAGGCACATATGCATAGTGAAAAGCAGGTTTCCAAACTGTTGTTGGCCTTCAGCCATCTTACAGAAGAAGAACAAATTTTGGGGCTTTAAGAGAGTCTCTTTATTCCACACAACCTGATATATTAACCTTATGATAAGGCCATTTTTTCATTTAAGTTTTGATTCTTCATCACACCTTTAAAAAATCCAAACTTCGTATATTTCCATGTTAAAGAGGGCTTGTTTTGCTCAACAAATTTCACTTATAGTGATGTATTTAATATCCATGACGTGGTAAAGGGACGGAAGCGGGAAAATTTTCAAAAGCAGGGAACATTGGTGAACAAAAGGCATTATTGGTTGCCATTTTCTTAGGGCTTGGATTTGTACAGCTTTCCATTATGACACCCCAAATGAACATGTCTACTTTATTCTTTCGGTGGGGTACAAATTCACATTATATTGATTTTTAATTGATGTTTTGCAAAATAACAAAAATTTTTGGCCCATTTTTAACTTTGGGTCTATTTCCATTATGTGGTTAAAGGCTGGAAAAAAAAAACGTTGTTATATTTTTGATAGATCGGACATTTTGGGATGCGACCATACCCTAACAGTTTAGGATTTTTACTGGTTATTTTATTTATATTTATATAAGCTTTGGGAAAGTGTGGGATTTGAATTTTTATGTTTTTTTTAATTGATTTTTTTTTAAAGATTTTTTTTATTTTCTGACACTTTTAAGGGTACTTGTTAACCCTTAGGTTGTCTGAGGATACTCCATTTACTCCATACTACAGTTATTACAGTATATGGAGACTAACACATCATCTACTACATTGTGCAAATCACAACATTGTAATAGTTAGGTTTTTTTTTGTTTAAACAAGACAGCCTCGGTGTTCATATGACCCCTCAAGGCTGTCATAGCAACAGATCAGCCGCCCCGATGAGTCACAGCGAGCAACGATCCAAACATAAACATGGCGGCACCCTGTGCTATCGGCTTTTACTGCTGCCGGAAAGCCAGCGGCAATCGATGGGTTAAACACTAGCGGTTTTTATTGCTTAGAACCATTCATTGAAGCACCACTTGAAGCCATTTTGGCTATGGACACCATACAGATTGTTTTTTTGTTTTAAAAAACTGTACTGTTTTTTCTAATTTTTTATTTTGTCCTATTCCCCCTTTACCATATTTCGATGATAGCTCTGCTTTTTATCTTGGAAAATTGCTATCAACTAATAAGCTTTTAATCAGGTGAATCAAACTTGTCTAGTAGTAGATCTGTCAACAAGTGAGCCATTATATCTGTGCAGTTGTGTGAGAATAGCTGTGCTCTGGAACTAGCTAGTACGTATGTGGCTGTATGATGAGTAAATTTATATAAATAAAGAAGTATTTACTTTAAAACATTGTAAGGTTTTCAGTAAACAAAAAACCATGAAAAAAAGCAGGACCATTCCCAACATCAAAAAAACAACAAGCCAAAATCACATGTTACATGTAAAAATGGTCGAATGTAATGTATAATATTTAATGTGTGAATGCACATCCTCCGTTATAGTTCGTAATACAACAATCTAATGCAACAGTTAGCAAAGAATTATGGCCAGATAGACTTAGTATATCACGAACTGGCAGGAATCTGGGGATAGTGTTATGCAGCTGAGAACATTTGTTTGTTAACAATCATGTTAGTCCAATATTTGTTTCACCTTAGTATGTTACTGTGAAACTCACATCGCCTGTTGAAAAAACTCATACATATGTCCATATCTACATATTTAGGCCCCTATGTACACGGAACGTATGGGAGCCGTGATACTACTGCACAATGTTCGCTGCATCATAGCCCCCCCCAAGAAGTCTATGGCAACCAGTGCCTGTACGTTCACCGCAATGTGACCAAGCTGGGCGGCAGCACTCGGCTTCACTGGAGAGGGGAGGGGTGTGAGGAGCGGGCAGAACATAGCCGTATGCATGATTCCCCTCATAACTAGAAAATTTCTTTTGTAGCAGATTGCAGGTAGTAGAGAGGTAGAGTATGCCTGTTTTTGCTTAATGATTAGAAACGGGCAGATTTTAGATAGAAAGCACTATTTCTAGAAAAAGTCTTAGAGTTAACGGGTCTCAGATTGTTCTGTTGAAGCCAAAGCCAAGGCCATTGAAAAGAGGTGATCAGGCCAACGAATTGTGCGGGCACAAGGACCAAGGCGATATATCAATCATATACAAATGACCGATACTAAGCATGCAAAGATCAAAAATAACAGTTTGGGGGACCAGGGGGGAGGAGCAGACTCAAGGACGTATCATCTCTGTCAACACCTTGGTGGAATGTGCTCGGGCAATTCTCAGTCTTCTTTCTTCCCATGCTGCTGAAATGGCTGCCCCCCCAGCAAAATATTTTATCTAACAGACATGGTGTTAACCGCTATAATGTGTGATGAATTGAGAAACTGGACCTCACATTTCAACCATGTCTTTTATCTCTTCAGTCAAGTTTCACTTCTAACAGTAAAGCCAATCAAATGGTCCAGGTTATCCACCAACCATTACTAATCAGAGAAGAGTTGAGAGACCTTTTCGTCATCAGTCACAGTAAGTCATTGTCATAGTAGGGGGATAATATGGATGGTTTGTTTTCGAGATAGTATAATTTGAGTCAGATGTAATGTAGAGACTTAAGTATATCTATTTCCTGCCATTTGTTTTCTGGATCCTGCTCTGCATTGGATCCTGATCTTCATCTGGATCATTCCCTTCATCTGGATCCCTATGCCCTTCATCTGATCCTGATCGTTCTCGGGCTAATGCACAAGTCTGTTTCCTCCTTATAATCTTCGTCGATGTTCTTGTTTTCCAGACTATTTCGACTGATATTCATCTTCTTTACCAGGATCACATAGTGTCCTCTTTCCATCATTGAATTCATCATTGTGCTCTTCCTTGTTTTTTGTCTGATCTTCAGCCTTTTTCTGATCCATATCTTATCTTTGCTTATTCCTTGATTTCCTCTTTTTGGTTATCAAGTTTTGCTTTTTTTTATCTTTTGCTGTGAATCCAAACTGTCCCTGATATTCCAGTATTGTCAACATCTTCCCGTTTTCAGTATGCATTTCTCCAATTGATCAGATGTCCCATTATCATGCCTTATTGCTTTTGATTTATACATCTTTCACAGGTTGTTTTTTAGCAGATTCTTTTTTTGCTTTTTAAAGCCTAAGGTAAACATAAAACAATAATAAAAAATGCAAATACCACATTGTATGTATTTTGGATTATATAAGACTTAGAAGATTTCAAAAGAGAAAAATATTTTGTTTCACGTTTCCTGGCATGTGTCCACATAATTGCAAGTTATAAGGAGTAGAGGAGATGACTAAACATTAATTTTTTTCTTATCTGTTTTTTTGTTTAATGTTGTTTAATTCTTCCAAAGTTTTTTTAAAATTTGCTTATTATTTTTGTCAACCTGCATACATTCCAAAGATTTAGTTATTACTGTACAACGTCCCAAGGGCATAGACAGCTATTGACTGGAGCCCACTTATTGAGGTTTCCTAAGAGATTTTTTTACATTATCTGTACGGTAGGGGGAGGGGGGGGAGAAAAGCGAAAGAAAAGGAGAAAAAGCTCAATATCTTGGGTCCAGCATTCCTAAACTAAAAAAAACTCTGGCAAAGAATACATCAGATCCTGCATGATGGGGTTTCTTATAGAGGAGTTATGCTTTCTATTTTCAATACTGCATTTGAAAATTACATACAAATTCAACAACTGTCAGTCTTATCATTAAACTAAGTGGTCAGGGTTGAAAAACTGCAGGATATCGAATTTTTTATTGAAGGGGGGAAACAAATATTAAATCAAATCCTCAACAATGGACTTGGTTTAATAAAGGACTTAGTTCTGTTATATTCTATTTTTACTTCATTGAAACTACAAAGAGATAAGGCTCTAGAAGACAACAAGTGATGGGTTCGTGACTGGCACTGGCCTGATTTCACAGACTGAACATTGGACAGAATGCTAGAATCATAGTCATTATAATGCAAGGGCTCCTGCTATTCTGAAAAAACCAGCATCTTCTGAACTTCTCATGACAAACAAGAAGAAGGAGGGACTTTGTGCAAAAAAAAATGAAAATATAAAAATACACTATGATTCACATAAGTCCCATGTCTTCCACTTGGGGGCACATATAATAAAAAACAATGTTGCTCGTTTGATTAGGTTTGTGGTTGTTAGGCCCTGCACTCTGATCTGCATGACCCGGAAGAGAGTGCACCACACTTTTTTTTTTGGTGCACCTTTAAAATGGGGCGTTGCGACACACTTCTGATAAAGAAAAATTTCCCAAATGTACACCAGGGCCCAAATCTTTTTTGTTATTTTTATATAACTGTTGTATTTTATTAAGTTTTTTTTTTTAAAGATTTCGAGTAATAACAGTAGTACAGCAAGAATCATAATCAATATCATAAGCAAAATGGTTTGGAAAACACTTATATAGATACAGGCAGGTGCCTGAGAACACCACTTTCAATGACAAATGTGTCGCTTGAAGAATAGTGGCAGCGCGTGACAGAAAAAGATGGCGTGCTCCACATATGTGGAGGCGGACAATGTTAAATACATGTGAAAACTCGGTTATGGTTGCAAAGTCCAAGTAAATGTGCCCCCCACTTGTGTTTAGTTCACAGATAAAAAGCATTCCAGCACATGGTTCCATTCACGGACAAACTATGCTTTAGCCTAAAGGCTACACTAAGTAACATATTAATTTTTCAACTTATATGTGGGAATTCAAAAAATAAATATAAAAATTTTATTGAAATCTACCTTTGAGGTGGGGACTGTGCAGCATACATCCCCTTGGTAATTAGCCATGCTGTCCATTACTTTTCTGCTTGTTACCCAAGTCAATCATGCCACACATTTCCACTCGATACTGAGGCTCCACATTTGAGAGGCTGTCTCCAATGGTTTGATTTTCTCTGGATACTTTCAGCAGAGTTCTTGCTCTCTTTTTCTCTCTGTTTACGCTGTTGGTAAAAAGCAAAATGGAAATATATACCTTATTAAAATATGGAGACAATGCTTTAAGGGGGTTTTTCCCAACTATAAACACTTTCCTCCTATCATAGTGGAAAGACAAGTGTCTCATATCCCAGAAGCATTTCAGCTTTTGACCTCCATTTAGGTCACCCCTCCTCCTGGCTGATTTATTACTGTACTTTGCACTGCTATGCAAAAAATAGCCACCTGTGTGATTCGTGTTCGCCTATTCATTCTGGGAGGCAGCCAGGTAAGATTGAAGAGTATTTCTTTATGGCAATAATAATTAGAAAAAAAAACTTGCTTTTGTTAGGCAAAAGGAAGGGTGGCATTAGTTTAAAGAGTGCTATGGGAACCTGCAGTAGCTGAAATAGTGAACATGTGGTGACACGATTCCTTTATGGAGATGGACAGTCAGTGTGTTTTGTAAACATGGGACTGTCACTTATGCAATTTATTTACTGGATTATTCTAAAACACTTTTTTGAACACCAGAAGCTTTCATAGATAACTGGTGTATTAACTGTAAGCGTGTGACTTTTATGAAGGGTTTAGGTCAGGAGAATTTCCTTCCTATTCCTGCTTTTGTTACCTTAGATTATAGTTATTTTTGTTGTAAACTCTTCCTTTTAGTTCTAATAATAGCTGTACATTTTACAACAAACAGACGTTTGTCCCTTTCAATGTTGCTTAGTCGTTCTCTTCAAGCTACAAGAAAAGAATCCAAATATATAGCAGAATGGTGGGACATTGGCATCTTTGATCTGTTACCTACTGTAGATTGACCCACAGAGTGAAGAGCGCCTTCGAGAGGTGGAAACCCCCCAGAGGGTATGTCAAGTAGGTATGCATATGCATTTGAGACCTGAGAATTGAGTTTTTATTCTCCATACAGGATCCTGCGTCTTGAAGTAAGTGGTTTTATTTTTTTGTTTGGTTTTTTTTTGTTTTTTTTTTTTTGTAGAAGGGGAGAAATTCAGCTGAATGCCGGACCTGCACATTGTATGCTTTAGGTACATTTTCAACCCTAACTGACCCACCAGTTTTCACAATCGAAAATAGGTGATTCTGCATGTACATGTGGGTTATTTGCATCGATTCCCCGAGAATTTTTTTCTTATCTACCATGTACAGCAGAGATCTATGGCAAACTGAAATTGCAGGACAATATGCTTCATATGGATCCTCTGAACAGTGTGCCGGTCTATCAGACTTATACCAGCCCCCAATGGCTTCAAAATGCTCCTAAAAAACCCATGTATTTCGACAGGTAGATCACACCGCTACACTGCATGCAATTTAAATCATCATTAACCCACTTCGTGACATGCCCCGTGTCGGTATCTATGGGAAAAAAAAACAATAATTCATGCAGTCCCACTGACTTTGGACTTTGATAGGAGATGATGGACTGATCTTATGCCCTCTTGTGTCACCCACTAATCCTCATAGACTGTAAGTCTTGTGTCACCCCTTATCCTCATAGACTGTAAGCTCTTGGGTCAACCCCTTATCCTCATAGACTGTAAGATCTGCATGTGAACAAGTATACAAGGTAGTATACCTTGCTGTCCCTCCTTCATCCTCATAGATGTTAATCTCTTGTGACAGTATAAGGCTTTCAACATTCCTGTGTGTCCCCTGCCATCCTCATTACAATGTAAGCTCTTGCCTTCGTTCCTATTCGTTTCATATGATGTTATGCTCGAATGTCTTATTTTATTTGTATATGTTCCTAGAATCTGTATGCGCTACGGAATATATGGCGCTATAAAATAAAGTTATTATTATTATTATTCTAGGATAGAAAACTATTTTTAATAGACCAAAGATCTAATATTGAAAAAATGCTTTCTAGATATTTCCAATAATCTTTGTCCAGAAAGTCCTGAAAGTATAGCTTGTTGTCGTTTGCAAAGAAAGTGGGAGAACCATTTCAGAAATTAATTTATACATCAGGTCATATGTGAATCCACAGATAACATTTTACCAATCTCAGCTTTGTGTGGCGTATTTGCGTCATTTTAGAAGTGTCCTTCTGTTTTATTACGACGCTAGAAAGATCACTAATTGAACAGCATTTTTAAGAAAATTTTAGAATCAATTATTTTAGGGACCATCTTATTTCTATAGGAGTTTTGGAAGTTTTGTTAATAGAAAGCCCCCACATATCACCCCGTTCTATTAACTTCGGACATTTGAGCACATTTTTCCATTACGGGGTTCACCGCTAGGAATAATCGCCGTTTTTATATCTTTATAGATTGGACATTTTGGAACGTGGTGATACCTTACCAAATTTTTTTTTTTTTGTAACTTTTTGGCACTTTTTTAAATTATTTATAGTTTTATATGTGTTAGGGGCTTTTGGACATTTTAATGAATTTCATTAAATATATATAGGCAATATACTGGGGGGCTGTGACCAATGCATTTCCCACCCTTGGCTTTTACTCGAGTCAATACATTTTCCAGTTTTTTTCTGTTAAAATTAGGTACGTGAATATATGGTAGTCCTTCTCTGCCCGCTTTAAAACAAAAAAAAGCTTTCAGTTATTTCCTTACGTTATTTTAAGCCAAAACCAGGAGTAGTCCAACACACAGAACAGGTGCAAGTCTTTGTATTATACCTTACCTCTGTATAGTTGCTGGAAAGACTTGCACCCGTTCCGTCTGTTGGATCATTTCCCTCAAAATAACTTTTTTTTTCCTTTTTGTTGTGAAGACCTAAAGGAGTGGAGAACTGGCCCCAACTAAATTTTGCAACAAAAGTCAAGATTCAAGGATTTCTTTCTGTATTGTGTGAGTGTTTTTTGTCAAGGAAAAAAACACATTTTGTCAAAGTGATACATAAAATGTCACAAGTGCACTCCACCCCTTGCAAGTCTTCCAAAAAACCTGTAATTTCTAAGCATGCAACTTTATATGTATCATTTTGTCAAAACTGTAAAAATAGCTACATAGGATATGTTATAGTTCAGATGACCTACTTTTTTCAGTTTGTTTTCAAAGAGGAAGCGAAGGAGTTCTTGGTCTTCTGGACAATTCTTACTAAGAGGTAGAGAATCGAGAAGTTCTTTCTCTGTGTAAAGAAGAGAAAAACACTTATGAAATATAATAGGTTGTCCTTACCTATCAAGCCTATTTAGATATATATATATTTTTAAACAGTTACAGAAATCGATTGCAACTAAAAATTAAGTTAATGGTTTCATAATTTTGTAACCGCATTTCAAAAGCAGTGGCTTTAGGTGATTTTCAGCAAAATGAAATGTATTAGTACTTTTGTCAGTTTTAATACTGGTTTCAGATCTGTTTAATGGCTTGAATTCTTTTTACTTTTTGAGATATCCATTGACTTTTCATGTAATTTTAAAGGAAATCTACCATTTTATTTCATGAATTATGAACCAAACATGCCTTTACAACACTGTAGCTACACTGATGCAGAAACACATCTTGTTTAATCCCTGAGTGGTTTTGCTGTAAAAACAATTATAAAATTCAGGACCTTGGGAAAGCTGGGTTGCATGCTGCTTGTCGTTCATAAACACATTACACCGAGCTTCCTGAACTGTCCAGACAGGACTAATCAACCTGAGCTGGATGACATACACAGCAGCTGGGGGATGGTGCAGCAATTGAGTATTTCTGCCTGGAGTATTTTCTGCTGTCAGGCACAACACACCAGTAAATGACATCATTCTCTGAGCAGAACAGAGGAAAAGCTCCAAAGCCATCCTATCCTAATTTCATAATTGTTTTTTCAGCAAAAAACCATCAGTCAGGGATCAAAGAGGATATATTATCTGCACTGTGTAGCGACAGCATTTCAAGTATGTTGCTTAGCAATGCATGAAATCAAATGGTAGATTCCTTTAAATCATACACAAAACCACCACAAGGTATTATAGTGAAGGATGTCTATTCCAAAGTAGCAGCCTTAGACTAGGAGCGGGGAGCTTAAAAGGGAACCTGTCACGCTGTTAGAAAAAATTAAGTTGCGGGCAGGGTTCCCATAGAGCCCTATAGATAATGGCAACCTTTCTACATCTAATAAAAAATCTCGCATCCGAAAGAAAAGAAGAAAAAAAATTATTAACATTGATTCTCTGACTGGGTACAGATCACAGAACAGGAGAATCTAGTAAGTCATGATTGATGGCGCGTATACTATACTTATGTTGCAAGTCTATAGAAGATGCTCACACCTCCTTTCACTACATCATCTGTGTCGCGTGTGAATTGATCACACCAATAATGCCTACGGCATGCATGCGCGCGAAGACAGGAAGCAAGCTAAGCTTTGTAAGACAAGCATAATTGTTGCGACACTAACGGCACATGGCCACGCTGTAGGCATAACCACTAGTGGTAAATAAACCCACTAAGAAAAAAATTTCCACAAGTAGAACGTTTTCAACTAAAATAGAGACATCTTGATGCCAACCTTCATTTGAGCTGTCAGCATATGAGTGCCATGTTAGCAGGTCAAAGGCTTCAAAAAAGCAGGTAAAATTCAAAACTTCAAGGCGCTTTGTAGCTATAGGTTAGCAGGGTTCGGTATCCAAAAAGCATCATAATATTTTCCACGTAGAGCAAGGCAAATTGAACTTTTGATCTGTAAGAAAAGAAAATTGTGGCATTCAGTATTCCCAAATAGTCCATGAACAAAGTGTGATACTATTATCACCAAATTGAAAACAAAAGAAAAAAAAAACCAAAAACACAACAGGCAGTGCAAAAAAATATATAAAAAAAAAACAATTCAAGCTTTGCACCAGGTAACAAAAAAATCGAAGAAAAGTGCTAACCTCGGTTTGTTAACCTCATATTGCATATTATATAAAGGCTCAAAATGTGGACAAGTTTTGGTGGCCGTGGCAACTCCAAGTCAGTAGTCATGAAAAAAGGAAATTAGTTTTTATTCCAAAAGTTGTACGTTTCAACTCCATAATCGGAAAGCCTGTGAGAAAGGATTCCTTTTTCAGGTTATGTACAAGATAGATTTGTGCTCAAAGGATACATTATTATCAGGGAATTCGACCTATTAAAAGTAGATGCAAGAGGATTTGAACGTTAACTCCTTCCATCTCTCAGACAAAATGATTCTTATCTTTTTAAACGGAAACTACCACAAACAAATCTACCTATTAAAGGTTTAGATGCGTGGTGAGGTGGTAGGGTGAATCAAATGGGACGTGAGGATAGCCCTTTTTAAGGGCTAATCCTCAAGTCCCGCACGTGTTTTGTAAAACTTTTCATTACTGCGAATATGTTATTTGTTATGTGACTACTTTGGGCGTGGAGTAGCCGCATCTGAGATTACACGAGGCGGGGGCTACTCCACGCCCTGGTGTTAGCCAACTTTACCCCTCCTATCACCAGTCGTCATGGCAATGCGCAGAACAGCAGGCCCGCGCCTGCGCGGTTATCACTGGTATGCTCCGAAGCGGGGCGTGCCGGTGAAGGGCGGGCACTGTGTTCTGCGCATTTGCACTTACCCTTCTACTAACACATGTTCGGCGCGCAGCATGCTCGAGCCCGTGCGCCGCCCGAAACATGAGTGAGTAGGAGGGGGGAAAGTGGCTACCGGGGCGTGAGTAGACGCCTCGTGTAATCTCAGATGCGGGGACTACTCCACGCCCAAGTAGCCCAAACAAAATTAAACATATTCGGATAATAAAAGTTTTCCAAAAAAAAAGTGCGGGGACGTGAGGATTAGCCCTTACAAATATTACCATATTCACATTTGTAGACGCAACTCCATAGAGTACCCCTATAAAAACACCAAAAGGGTTTTACACAGTGCTCTTTTTTTATACGTTGAGGGCTGTTGTGCGTATGTATAGTCTTGCTTTACTTAGGCCTCCCACAGTGTAATTTTAAAGTGACGGTCCCTCCATATAGGGTATTGCCGATTGTTTCAAAAAATTGAAAAAAAGCCACCACCAATTTGAAGCTCTCATAACATTAGATAAATCATGAATTCTTAAAAAAACATCCCAAACATAAAGTAGACATTTTGGACATGTACGGTTTTAAAGTTAATGAGTTTAATTTGGGTGCTTTGCTATTGATATACTTCAAAACGTAGAGAATTCAGAAACTTATATGATATGTTTAAAGCATTCCAAGTTTAACCACACTTCTTGTGACACAGGGCAGATTTGAAAAATGGGGGGTCATGTCCTTGAGGCCAAAAATAGGTAGGAGTCCTGAAAGGGCATATTAAACTACAAAAGTAATGTGCAAAACAATACAAAATTGTATAAGGGAAAAAGTGTCTGGACAATAGGTTATGTTTTTTCCTGACAAATAAAGCTGAATTGTCTAAAAAACACTTGTGAGGTCGCCTTATTCATGTAAATTTGTCACAAAAAAAAAACAAGGAAAAAATAAATTCTTTCATCTCATTGATTTGCTAGGCAAACTTTTTGATGGAAGCCAGATTTCAGGACACGTGTCACAAGCTTGCAGAAAGAATAAAAGTTTCTCAATGAAAACATGACAATCGGTGTACTGTCGGTACATTCGCATTGTTCAGGTTTTTTAAACCTATTTTTTTGAATAGGTTTTTACTGTGGTTTTTCACAGGCCTAAAGAAAAAAAAAAAACCACTGATGAATAACTTGTCTATGGATTAGTTGAAAAAACCCATTGCAACTTGCATGTACATACGAGTGCAATGCATTTCAATATGTATCTAAAGATTGTATAAGTAGTTTTGCAAGACGTGAAACTGCATAAAAAGAAAATGCTTAGTGTAAAAAAAAAAAAGCATGCAATGAAACAAAAAAATTAATACAATAAGTACCATGCACAGTCCCAATAGGTCACGCGTGTGTTAAAAACAGTTTCAAAAGATAGATGACCTGCATTATTTGTTTGACAGCAGCTTTAGTGACATACTTTTTATAATTTAGGTTAAAATATCAATTCTAATGCCACAACGTAAAAATCAGTTCAAGATAAGCAATCTTTACCGAGGACTGAGAAATCTGCCCATTCTCCAGATCCATTCTGTATATAATAAAAATTTTCGCATCTTGCCACTTTCTCAAACCAGCTTTTACATAATGGTTCTTCATATCCAGATGTCTAACCTTGCTGGTAACTCCTTTGCAGAATACTTGCCAAGAAGAAAGAAATAACTTGTAGAATTAGAAGATCAGTAATAGTGTGTTTACAGTTGCAACATAATTTTAAGTGTTGTGTTGCCTGAAGTGGTTGTCGAGGACAGAAACAATTCAACAAATAAAACAAACATTTTTCTACTCATCAACCCAAATAAAGCTACTCAAATCGCCAAAGAATGCAGTGATAATTAATAATCAAATAAGTACTACTTCTACCACAACCAATGCCCAGAGTTTACTGAAAGGCACAGTCATCATGGTTACAGTTGTAAAGAATCCATCTAACCATACAAATCGGTATGAATGCAAAAAAAATATTCTGTGGTACTTGTGTTAATCTGGAGTAACCTCAAGTTATTCCTAACCACTAGATAAAAGATAACTGACGATCAATGGATGTCCCAGCAATTGGACCCCCATGAATCACGAGTAAGACAAGTGAA
This sequence comes from Engystomops pustulosus, assembly GCA_019512145.1. Taxonomy (NCBI): domain Eukaryota; kingdom Metazoa; phylum Chordata; class Amphibia; order Anura; family Leptodactylidae; genus Engystomops; species Engystomops pustulosus. Next base: position 89,456,425 of record CM033642.1, on the reverse strand, counting down.
GCTGTTATTCAGGTTCATCCTGCCGTAAACCGGACATATTGCTGGATTGGTGGCAGAGAGGAGCCAATACAGTAACTGGTTTGCCTCTAACTACTAAGGCTAGATTGGCCAGGGGCCACCATCAGGACAAGTTTGTTTGAAAACTGGGTTGCTATTTATAAGCTACCAGGGAAAAGCGCTAGTTTTCATATTACTTACTGACAACCGAGCTGCAACGGTAACAACATGCTTCATAGGCCTATGGAAGAGAAAGTTACCTATAAATATATGCAATTTTACATATAAAACTATATAATGACATTCATTTAAGAAATAAAAATTTCCATGCAAATACAAAATATTATTAACTTGATAAAATAAAACATTGCCTTATCAGGTTTTCTGGAACTTCAGGCATGTTGAAAGCTCTATGATACTGAGCAGTCAGGTACAAACATTGGAGAAGCAAAAACAATCTTGTGGTTCCTCTGCAAAACAAAATAGACCGTACTTAAGATGTATTAAAAATAGTTCTGGATCCAAAATATAATGCCAGCCTGAACACAGCCTTCAAAGGAAGCCGGTTGAAAAATGTGGCGAGTACTTTTCTCCCCTGCAAAACCAATGTTCTTATCTATGTAACTGCTAATTAATGGTGGTGCAACCCAGGATTATAAATTGTGGAGTGAAATACGCACCTTTTGATAGTTTTCAGTGGACTGAATTGGCGAGTGCTGCTACAGGGATAAAACCTGGTTGAGAGCAAGTCAGGAGCAAAAGGACATGGTCCTTGGTCAGAAACTAAACAGTCATGGTCAAAAAAAAGGCTTAGGTCAGGCATGACCATGGATGGATTGAAAGTCAGGGGGAGTAGAGTCAAATGAAGAAAAATGACAACCAACGGAGTTTAGAGAAGGGGTAAAAATAGTCAAGCTCTGGAACATGAAAAACAATTGAATGGCGGAGAGTTGGAAATTACATAACCTTACTGGCGATACTTTATGCTGGGGGAGGATAGGATAGTAGTAGATGCACTGACCCTTTTAAAAAACAGCACAAGTAGCCATGCCAGAGAGAAGTTATATCCAGCGCCATGTGGCAGTGCGCACTAGGAGCTGGATTAACAGCATTATAGGACATCTAAGACCCAACCACACAAGCATATGCCATACATGAAAGAATAGAGAATCACAGAGGTGGTTACGCATCCAAGGGCAAGATTATCAGGTGGCAAGGCCCTGCAATCACAGTTTGTCAGGAGTAGAGGCCCCCAGGAGATAGGAGCTCAACACCGCAATGATAATTAGTATTCTTACTGCATGAGCGAGAAAGGAGCATTCTCCGCTCCAGATCGATGCCCCGTCACTAGTCCCAGCATGAAAGTGGTTCTCTCAGTAGATAGGACTGAGGGTGAGGGAGGGGGAGAAGGGGACGGCGAGAGGATGGTGAGAAGAGTAGGAAAAGTAGATGTTGCCCTGTACCTCTGCTTCTCCGAATAATTGCAGCCGTACTCCTATTCCTGGGTGGAGGGAAGAGATTTCGCTGACAGGTCTACCTTAGGAAAGGTAAAGTGTACAGTAGGTGTGTGGGTTTGTGCATGTGCAAGTTGTTAGACGCATGCTGGACAAAGCTGCTGTGCAGATGAAATTGCAGGTTGGTGTGAAATAAAGATACCCTTTTTTCACTATTTATGTGCTGCCTTGCTTTGGATTATGTACATACAAACAAACTGATCTATAGTATGTTTATGTTAGAGCTAATATAGGTGTGGTAAAGATGAACTACCTAACGAAACTGTAAGGCAGTAAGTGTTTGGGGTGTGTGTAATGATGTAAAGATGTTGCCAGCAATGTGTTGTTTTTAGATCACATGTACAGTAATTCAGTGTGGGGTTGTGTTATATATATTGATTATACATACACCACATGATATACTATATAACTGTAAATGGAGTTGTGAGCGAGGGCCAGATTAATTGGCATCTGGGGCACAACAGCTCCAATGACAATCTGGCACTGGGTAGTCGTAATCTCTTGCATGCATGTATGAAAATGCTAGGGGGGCTGCTCATGCGTTTAATAAAGTGCTAAAGGAGGAGGCGGAGGCTGCGTAATAAGGTACGAGGAGGCGGAGCCTGCGTAATAAAGTGAGAGAGGGAGCCTCGTGAAGTGCTAAGGAGAGCCCGGCTGCGTATAATAAAGTGCTAAAGGAGGAGGCGAGCCTGCGTAATTAATAAAGGCTAAGGAAGGAGGCGGAGCTGCGTATAAAACTGCTAAAGGGGAGGGCGGAGCCTGCGTAATAAACTGCTAAAGGAGGAGGCGGGACATGCGTAATAAAACGCATAAAGGAGGAGGCGGCCCTGCGTAATTAAATGACTAAAGGAGGAGGCGGACCATGCGTAATAAAATGCTCTAAAGGAGGAGGCGGACGACCCTGCGTAATTAACTGCAAAGGAGGGAGGCGACCCTGTAAGAAACGCTAAGGAGGGAGGCGGACCCTGCAGTAAGAAACTGCGAAAGGAGGAGATGCGGCCCTGCGTAATAGAATTTGCCAAGGGGGACTGGGCCGACCCTGCGTATATGATCACTGCAAGGGGGATGCCGACCCTGCGAAGAACTGCCAAGGGGGATGCCGGACCCTGCGTAAATGAACTGCCAAGGGGGATGACAGACACTGCGTAATAAACTGCCAGGGGGATGACGACCCTGCGTAATGAATGCCAAGGAGGATGACGACCCTGCGTAATGAAACTGCCAAGGGGGATGAACGACCCTGGGTAATGAACTGCCAAGGGGAGACGGTACCCGGGTAATGAACTGCCAAGGGGGATGACGACCCTGGCGTAATGAATGCAGGGGAGATGACGACCTGCGTATATGAACTGCCAGGGGGATGACGACCTGCGTAATGAATTGCCAAGGGGGATGACGACCCGCTAATGATACGCCAAGGGGGGATGAAGACCTGCGTAATGAACTGCAAGGGGGGATGACGACCGGAATGCGCCAGGAGGGATAGAGCCCGGCGTAATGGACATGCCAAGGGCGGAGTGACGACCGCGTAATGAACTGCCAAAGGGGCTGGATGACGACCCTGCGTAATGATACTGCCAAGGGGGAGATGCGACCCTGCGTAATGAACTGCAAGGGGGATGACGACCCTAGTAATGAACTGCAAGGGGGATGAGACCCACGTAAGGAACTGCAAGGGGGTGATGACGACCCTGCGTATTATTGGGGCCTTGTACAGAGATATTAGTGATATTGTCCTTTGCATGGTGTGGTGATTGTGCGCTCTACCCTTGAACAATCAAGCCCCTTTTTGGTTTGTTGTGTTTCCATTTTTTCATTAACCACCGTTTATTAAACATCCAAAAATTCCCATGCATGTGAAATGGTGAATTGAGAAAAAAATGCTTGCACCATCTTCGTGTGGGTTGCTGTTTACGGCGTTTAACAGAGCAAAATTGCACAGGCCAGGTCATTTTGACTGCCTGGCAATCAAAGGATTCAACACTGCCGATGCGGTGCTAACCGTTTTCATATTTTATTGAAAGATGACACAATACATGATCTAAGTCCTGGTTAATGTGAAATGGACATTTCCCCATATCAACTAGAATGGGCCTTAGATGGGAATTATAAAGCGATTATACCAATAGCCACAGGTTTAGAGTTATAACAGCCAACCCGAAGCAGCGCTACACTGTTTCCAACACAACTAAAGTGGCTGTGACACATAAAATGATAATATTACAGTTGCTGCCAATTAGATATCACCATCGACATAATGAAAAGGCCAACCTTAATCTGCCCAAAGAAACAAAGAAGAGCACTATGGTACTGTTGCTGAAAGCACACAAAATGGTGTGACATTTTTACAAGGTACAGGATGTTTAGGGAATGTCAATAATATGAAAGATCACAAAAACCTCCTTCTGGCTATGGTGCGGCTTAAAACAGATATTATGGAAGACAGAAGATTCACTTTAAAATTAGAGAATGCTAATCTACTGCCGGAGAGCAAACATTTACAGTGACGCAAGAAGGCAAAGGAATTTCCATCCATTGCTGATTGGAACAAATTGGATAGAAGTAGAAACTCAAGGGACGTAAAGTCTTTGTTAATTGGTGGATTATCCTAGAAGTGTGTGGTCAAAACTGCATCATCATCCGACTGAAAGTGAGATAGGTGGTTCTGGTAAGAGGGTCTAGATCTCTAGGATTCCCAATTTAAAAAAACAGAGGATATTACTGCATAGAGCTCTTTTCAATGTCTCCAAATCTGCCACAAGATGGTGACCTCAAAACAGTTCTTAGACAGTGTTGTGGGTTATTGCATTTAATATGGAACATCCCATTGACAGCCAATTTGGACCAAAGACGGAAATATTGCCATTCATATACTGCAAGCAGAGATGTTAAGGACTTGCGGAAGAAAAATTTAGAGAGGTATAACAGACTCCGAATTTTTTATATTATGTACAATTCAGCAATCACCTTAAATGTTAGCAATGAGAAAGCAAGTGATATGTCACAGTTACCATCACAGTACAAAGGAGCCCACTGGGGACGGTCGGGGTGAGTGACATACATGAACTGCATATATATACATAAACAAGTTAGAACGGACACACACTGGCATACGGGAAGCCTTGTCAACGTGACGGGGGGGCGATCACGTGCATTACTGCTCTATATACAGCCTACTCTCTTCCTCAGGCGCGTCTAAATCATGGCTGCGGTAGCGTTACTGAATGTGCACGGGGCGAGAGCCAGGCGCGCCCCCGGCACCTGCCGGCGTGACCGCTTCTGGAGACGTCAATGTGTTCACCGATGGGAACACCGGTTCCTCCATCCTATTACTCTCGAGTGTGACGGACCAGCATCAGCAGGAGGGTATCCAAACCTCATCCGCCGGTCGGAAACAATGGCCCGACACTGAAGTTCCGGGCACACTACTGAAAGCCAAAATCAGAAACAGTGTGATGGCTTGTACTAGCAGCCTCTAAGTTGGGTTCCACAGCGGACCAGTTGTTTTTCTAGGACGATACTGCTTTAGCACAGGAACTTCAATACATACTTACAATGAGTTCATGTTTGCCATACAGAGTGTTATTATAGTTATGAATAAAATGTAAATGAGGATTTGGCCAAGCTCATGCAGCGGCTTGCCGAAACATGGGGCGTATATAAATAAACGGATTATTATTATATTATTATTACATGGTTCGCATGGAGAGAAATCAGTGGTGTAAAACTAGAGAGAGAGAGCCAGGGCCCCAATAGCAAAACTTCTGGATGGGGCTCCACTAAAAAAAATTACATATTTGTATAACTCACCATGTTATACATTTATGCACACATTTATAGGACCAGATATATACATTGTATAGGACTAAAATAAATGAGTTGTGTGCACAGGAGTAATAGTACGGCAGGTAGGACATGACGGAAAGGGGACAGGAAGAGGGGATGAGGGTTGCTCACCCCAGAAATCTCCGATGCGGCGCCAGCAGTACGGGAAAGATAGGAAATGTCACTATTCTTTCTCCGGCTACGGAATGGTTACGGTGTGCCCAGTGACGTCATATGGGGGGGAAGTATAGGCAAAAAATGGGAGTTATCGTGTGAATGTAGCCATACACTACACAGCAGGGCCAGGAAAACTGTGGTAATCACAGCATATTGCCAGGGGGGACGTAAATGAGGGGAGCAGAATGCAGACAGCGTGACGGCAAACGGGGGGGGGCCAGAGTTTAGGGGCCCATAAGATTGTCAATTTCCCATATTGAGGGATACTATTCTATAAACCATAGGTTATAGCGGTGGGCACCTGGCACAAGGATTTTGCAATGAGGGCAATCAAGTTCAAGTTACACACTGGAAATTGCCCCAGGCACCCCTTGTAACAGGGGGCCAACCCTGACAGGGCCCATCAGTGGGCGCGTTAGAATGTTGTTTGTGGGGTGACTCGCAGTGCTTGAGTACACCACATGAGCACAGAGGCCAGTTTGTCTGTACTGCTCTGTATCTTGTGAGGAAACCGGCAGAGGCCTTTATGATCGTCATCACACAGCTACGTCCATGCATAGAGAGGACCGCGTGGTAGCAAGAAGGCCAGGAGAGGAAAAAGAGTGGTGTGGGAACAGCCCCCCCCCGGAAGTAGTAAGTAGCATGACCATCGGCTCAACGCACATGAAATCTGTGCGTGTGCGTGGTGAGCCTCTATCTAGTCATGAAGCGTGAGCCGGCTGGCTGGCATTGACTGCTAACGGTGGTGTGTTCCGTTTCTAGCTGGATGACTAGGCAGGGCAGAGGGTTCACAAACTTCGTACGCTGGGGGGAACTGCTGGGGGGGAAACGTGGTTTCATCTTTGCTCCACTCCGTTAAATCTTTTTTCTTTTCTAGTACGAGATGCATAGGGCTTGTTTCTGCATAACAATTCTACATTCAATGATGTATTCATATTCTGGTTAATATCGGTAAATGTTGAAAAAAAAATCAAATTGTGAAATGACAAAAAACAGTTATTTGAGCTATTGTCTGAGTGGGGCTTTCTGTTAGCTTTCATGGCACCCAAATGACACCTTTATTTCTTTGTGTCAGTACGGATTGAAGGATCACAAAACTATCTGTTCTAACAGCTTTTAAAAATCTAAATTTTGTATAAAAAATTTTGTTTCACCATATTGAAGTATATGGACGGTTGGCTATGCATCTGTAACAATATGCACAGCAATACTGCAAAATGACAAACAATCATCTATAAATGTCCCAAAATTATGTACCAGAAAAGTGCATCTAATATTCCAAAAAATAAGCCCCTACATATAAACAGTAAATTTTTTTTTAGCCTGTTCAATTTGACAATGCAAATCTGCTCTGGATGTCGCTCCTTTAACTCTATGCCTGGCCGTGTGCCCATACAGCACTTAACCACCACATACAGGGTATTAGCAAACTCAGAAGAAATTGGGTATCAAACTTTGCGAGCCTTTTGTCACTTAATCCATTGTGAATAATTTTTCACCAAAAATGAATGTATTGTCCAAAAATATTACAATTTGTAGACCGCAACTCCATATAGTTAACCCCTATAAAAACACCAAAAGGGTTTTAACAGTGCTTTTTTATACGCTGAGGGCTGTAGTGTACTAGTCTTGCTATTACTTAGGCCTCCCACAGTAATTTTAAAGTTGCCGGTCCCTCCATATAGGTTATTGCGATTTTTCAAAAAATTTGAAAAAAGCCACCCAAATTCTAAGCCTCATAACATTCTAGATAAATACATGGATTCTTAAAAAAACATCCCAACATAAAGTAGACATTTTGGAAATGTACGGTAAGTTATGAGTTAATTTGGGTGCTATGACTATGCTTCAAAAGTAGAGAATTCAGAACTTTATATGATATGTTAAAGCATTCCAAAGTTATAACCACTTCTTGTGACACAGGGCAGATTTGAAAAATGGGGTCATGTCCTTGAGGCCAAAATAGGTAGAGTCCTGAAGGGATTAAACTACCAAAAGTAATTCGCAAACAATACAAAATTATAAGGGGAAAATGTGTCTGGACATATATGTTGGGGGCTTTCCTGACAAATAAACTGAACTTGTCCTAAAAACACTCGTGAGAGTCGCCTTATTCTGTTCATAATTTTTACAAAAAAACAAGGAAAATACACTCTTTCATCTCATTGATTTTAATGCTAACTTTTTGATGGAAGCCAGCATTCAGGACCCTGTCACATAAGCTTTGCAGAAAGAATAAAAGTTTCATCAATGAAAACTGACAAATCAGTTTACTGTCGGTACATTCAGCATGTCAGGTTTTTTAAACCTGTTTTTGACTAGTTTTTACTGTGTTTTTCACAGGCCTAAAGAAAAAAAAAACCCTGATGAATAACTTTTCTATGGATTAGTGAAAAACCCATTGCACTTGCATGTACATACGAGTGCAATGCATTTTCAATATGTATCTAAAGTCTTGTATAAAGTGTTTTTGCAAGCACATGAACTGCATAAAAGAAAAATGCTTTCAGTGGTAAAAAAAAAAATGCATGCATGAAAAAAAACATTAAATACAATAAGTCCATGCAAGTCCCATAGGTTACACTCGTGTGTAAAACATTTTTCATAAGATGACCTGCATTATTTGTTTGACAGCAGCTTTAGTACATCTTTTTATAATTTTAGGTAAAATATCAATTCTAATGCCACAACGTAAAATCAGTTCAATAAAGCAATCTTTACCGAGGACTGAGAAATCTGCCATTCTCCAGATCCATCTTTTAATAATTTTTCATCCTTTGCACTCTTCTCAAACAGCTTTTTACTAATTGGTTCTTCCATATCCAGAATGTCTAAAGCTTGCTGGTACTCCTTTGCAGCATACTTGCCAGAAAGAAAATACTTGTAGAATTAATAGATCAGTAATATTGTGTTTACAGTTGCACATAATTTTTAAGTGTTGGTTGCTGAAGTGGTTTTCTGAGGACAGAAACAATTCAACAAATAAAACAAACATTTTTCTCCTCATCAACCCAAATAAGCTACTCAATCGCCACAGAATGCAGTGATATAATAATAAAATAAGTACTACTCATCACACCAATGCCCCAGAGTTTACTTGAAATGCACAGTCAATCATGGGTTACAGTAAAGATCCATCTAACCATACAAATCGGTATGAATGCAAAAAAATGTTCTGTTACTTGTGTATTCTAGTAACCTCAAGTTATTTCCTAACCACTAGATAAAAGATAACTTGCTGATCAATGGATGTCCCAGCAATTGGACCCCCATGAATCACGAGTAAAGACAAGTGAAGCTGTTATTCAGGTTCATCCTGCCTAAACCGGACATATTGCTGGATTGGTGGCAGAGAAGCCAATACAGTAACTTGATGCCTCTAACTACTAATGGCTATGATTAGCCAGGGGCACCATCAGGCAAAGTTTGTTGAAAACTGGGTGCTTATTTAAGCTACCAGGGAAAAGCGCTATGTTTTCATATTACTTACATGACACCGAGCTGCAAGGTAACAACATGCTTCATATGCCTATGGAAGAGAAAGTTTACCTATAAATATATATGCAATTTTACAGTAATAAACTATATAATGACAATCATTTAAGGAAATAAAATTTCCATGCAAATTACAAAAATATTAATTTGATAAATAAAACTTGCCTTATCAAGTTTTCTGGACCTCAGGGCATGTGAAGCTCTATGATACTGAGCAGTCAGGTACAAACATTGGGCAAGCCAATAAACATCTTGTGGTTCCTCTGCAAACAAAATAGACAGTTCTTCAAAAAATATTCTGGATCCAAAATATAATGCCAAGCCTGAAACCAGCCTTCAAAGGAAGCCGTGAAAAAGTGTAGAGTACTTTTTCTCCCCATGCAAAACCAATGTTCTTATACTATGTAACTGCTAATTAATGGTGCACCCAGGATTATAAATTTGGTGAAATACACACCCTTTTGGCTAGTTTTCAGTGGCTGAATTGCGAGGCTGCTACAGGCAATAAACTGCTTAGAGAGCAGTCAGGAGCAAGGAAAGGTCTGGTCAGAAAATAAACAGTCATGGTCAAAACATAGGCTGTAGGTCAGGCCATGCACCATGGATTTGAAGTCAGGGGAGTCAATGAAGAAAAATAACAACAAGATTCAGAGAAGGGGTCATAGAAATAGTCAAGCTCTGGAACATGAAAAACAATTGAATGGCGGAGTCTGGAAACTTAATACCTTACTGGGATACTTTATGCGGGGGAGGATTAGTAGTAGATGCACTGACCCTTTAAAAAACAGCACACAAGTAGCATGCCAGAGAGCAAAGGTATATCAGCAGCCATGTGGCAGTGCGCACTAGGAGCTGGCATTACAGCATTATAGACATCTAAGACCCACACACAGCATATGCCATACATGACAGAATAGAGAATCACAGAGGTGGTTCCTGCATCCAAGGCCAGATTATCAGTGGGCCAGGCCCTGCAATCAAGTTGTCAGGGTAGAGGCCCCAGGAGGAAGCTCCAACACCGCCAATGATAATTAGTATTTCTTACTGCATGAGCAGAGAAAGGAGCATTCTCCGCTCCAGATCGATGCCCCGTCCACTAGTCCCAGCATGAAAGTGTTTCTCTCAGTAGATAGGACTGAGGTGAGGGGAGGAGGGAGCAAGGGGACGGGATGGTGAGAAGAGTAGGAAAAGTCAGATGTCTGCCCTGTCCTCTGCTTCCTCCGAATAATGCAGCCTGTACTCCTATCCTGGGGTGGAAGAGATTTCACCTGATCAGGTCTACCTTCAGGAAAGGTAAGTGTACAGTAGTGTGTGGGTTTGTGCATGTGCGTATGTAGAGCATGCTTGACAAAGGCTGCTGTGCAGATGAAATTGCAGGTGGTGAAATAAAGATAACCCTTTTTTCACTATTTATTGTGCTGCCTTGCTTTGGATTATTACATACAAACAAACTGTATATAGTATGTTTATGTAGAGCATATATAGTGTATGTAAAGCATAGAACCTACCTAACGAACTGCTAATGCAGTAATGTTTGTGTGTGTGTATATATGTAAAGTATGTGCCAGCAATGTGTGTTTTTAGATCACATGTCAGTAATCAGTGTGGGTTTGTGTTATATATATTATTATACATACACACACTGTATACTATATATACTGTACATGGAGTTGTGAGCAGGGCCAGATTATCATTGGCACTCTTGGAGCACCAACAGCTCCAATGATAATCTGGCACTGGGTTCAGTCAGTAATCTCTTGCATGCATGTATGAAACTGCTAGGGGGGCTGCTCTGCGTAATAAAGTGCTAAAGGAGGAGGCGGAGCCTGCGTAATAAAGTGCTAAAGGAGGAGGCGGAGCCTGCGTAATAAAGTGCTAAAGGAGGAGGCGGACCCTGCGTAATAAAGTGCTAAAGGAGGAGGCGGACCCTGCGTAATGAACTGCCAAGGGGGATGACGACCCTGCGTAATGAACTGCCAAGGGGGATGACGACCCTGCGTAATGAACTGCAAGGGGGATGACGACCCTTTGTTATTATTTGGGCCTTGTACAGAGATATCATTAGTGATAACGGCCACAAAAAATGTCGCAGAGGAGGTAGAAAACACAAAAGACGCTGCGGTACAACGCACCTATACTACTCGACAAACCAAAAAGTAAATGAGAACACATCTGCTAATTCTTTTGCACCCAGCCCACCAGCCAAGGACACTGCCATCATAAGTGTGGTCAATCTCTCTTCAGATATACTCTCCCAGGATCAAATCAACGTTTTGAAGAAAGGTCTCAGTTTTGCTCCAACTAACAGTATCAATCTCTATCAGACCATCAAAGATGTGAACAAATTTATTAGACTATTAACAGTCAAGAAGCATTTTTTTGATCAACAAAATATTCAGAACCTACCATACCATGACCCTCCTTCCATGACCAACAGCACAGGTCAGGAATTTTTTGACCAAAAACTTCTTTTTGAAGAACAAGTCTTATTACTCAACCTAATATCGGATGATACTAGAACAGAAACGGTTACCCCCTACATGGACACTTCCAGGGTCATCAACACCAAAAACCCTACCTTTTATCCGGTTAACGCCAGATCTGTGGAAATGGACATGTTTCAGGAGGCGGTGGAACTTGAATTGAAAACGCTGCGGGACTCTACTCTAGCAAACCCCTGTACATCTAACCTTACCATCAGGGAACGCAGGGCCATCACACAACTTCGAAATAACCCCAACATATATATTAGACCTTCCGATAAGGGTGGCTCCATAGTCGTTCTTGATAAAGGATTGTACAAAAGAGAAGTAGAAAGAATGTTAAATGATCCCCTTGTATATACCCAAATTCCATCTGATCCTACTCAAAGTATTTCAGACAATCTAAAATCTCTATTAGAGGAAGGCTGTTATTTGGGCATCTTTGACAAACATATGGCTGAGTATCTTTTTCCACTTAACCCTGTCATTCCATCTTTTTACGCTCTGCCCAAAACGCATAAGGAAGTATTCCCCCCACCTCTTAGGCCCATTGTTTCCAACATTAATTCTCTTACAGAACGATTAAGTGCATGGCTCGACAAATTACTCCAACCTTTGGTGTCCCGTTTACCTGGCTTTCTTTTAGATTCCAAAACTGTCCTCAATGCCATGAATGACTTTCCTTGGCATCCATCATACAGTTGGCTCACTTGCGATGTTAGTGCATTATACACGTCCATTCCACATCACATCGCACAAACAGCAGTCAAACATCATCTTGAAAAATATAGCAACTACGACCCTACTCTACAGGATTATATCATTACAGTTCTTGTGTTTCTACTTTCTAACAATTTCTTTACATTCAACAATACGTTTTATTTACAGAAATTAGGCTGTCCTATGGGAGCCATCTTTTCCCCTTCACTAGCCAATCTGTATATGGCATACTGGGAAGAATCCTATCTCTTTACCTTCAGTAACCCATTTCTCACATCCATTACCTGGTATGGCCGGTACATAGATGACTGTCTCCTTGTCTGGAATGCCAAGGGGGATGCCGACCCTGCGTAATGAACTGCCAAGGGGGATGCCGACCCTGCGTAATGAACTGCTAAGGGGGATGACGACCCTACGTTATTATTTGGGCCTTGTACAGAGATATCATTAGTGATATTGTCCTTTGCATGGTGGTGCTTGCTTAACCCCTGAACAATCAAGCCCTTTTTTGTTTTTGTGTTTCCATTTTTTCATTAACCACCGTTAAAAATCCAAAAAATTCCCAATGCAGTGAAATTGGTGAAAAAAATGCATTCGCACCATCTTCGTGTGGGTTTGCTGTTTACGGCTTTTAACATGCGCCCCAAATGACACGTGCCGGCTTTTGACAGCTGCTGGCAATCAAAGGATTAACACTGCCGATGGGTGCTACCTTTTTCATATTTTATTGAAAGATGACACATACATGATCTAAGTCCTGGTTAATGTGAAATGGACATTCCCATATCAACTAGTAATGGCTTAGATGGGAATATAAGCGATTATACCATAGCCACAAGGTTTAGAGTTTATAAACAGCCAACCGAGCAGCGCTACACTGTTTCCACACAACATAAAAGTGGGCTGTGAACATAAAATGTATAATATTACAGTTCCTGCCAATAGATATTCTTACCATGCGATAATGAGGCAACCTTATCTGCCCAGAACAAGGCACTCTGGTACTGTTGCTGAAAGACACAAAATGGTGTGACATTTTTACAAGGTACAGGATGTTTAGGGAACTGCAATATATGAAAATCACAAAAACCTCCTTCTGGCTATGTGCGGCTTAAAACAGATATTATGGCAGAAGATCACTTTAAAATAGAGAATGCTAATCTACTGCCGAGAGCAAACAATTTACAGTGACACACAGAAGGCAAAGGAATTTCCCATTCTGTATTGGAACAAATCTGGAAGTAGAACTCAAGGGACGCAAAGTCTTTGTTTACATTGGTGGATTATCCTTAGAAGTTGTTGTCCAAAACTGCATCATCTATCCGACTGAAAAGTGAATAGGTGTCTGGTAAGAAGGGTCTGATCTCTAGGATTCCCAATTTTAAAAAAAGAGGATATTATGCAATAGAGCTCTTTTCAATGTCTCCAAATCTGCCAAAGATGGTGACCTCAAACAGTTCTATAGACAGTGTGTGGGTTATTCATTTTAATATGGAACATCCCCATTGACAGCAATTTGTGACCAAAGAGGAAATTATTGCATTCATATACTGCAAGCAGAGATGTTAAGGATTGCGAGAAATAGAGAGAGTATACAGACTCAGAATTTTCTTTATATTATATCACATTTCCAGCAATCACCTTAATGTAGCAATGAGAAGCAGTGATATGTCACAGTACATCACAGGTACAAAGGAGGCACACTGGGACGTGTCTGGGTGAGATGACATACATGAACTGCTATATAATACATAAACAAGTATAACGAGACACACTGGCATACGGGAGAGCCTGTCACGTGACGGGAGGCGATCACGTGCTATTACCTGCTCTATATACTGCCTTACTCTCTTCCTCAGACGGTCTAAATTCATGGCTGCGGCGTTACTAATGTGCACGGAGAGAGCCAGGCGCGCCCCCGGCCCTGCTGTGCGTGACCCGCTTCTGTGAGACGTCAATTGTGTTCCCGATGTGCAACACCGGCTTCCCCTCCTATTACTCTCGAGTGTGCGGTAGCATCAGCAGGATGGGTATCCCAAACATCATCCGCCGGTCGGAAACAATGGCCCGACACTGAAGTTCCGGGCACACTACTGAAAGCCAAAATCAGAAAACAGTGTGATGACTTGTACTAGCAGCCTCTAAGTTGTGTTCCACAGGGGACCCAGTTTTTCTAGGACGATACTGCTTTAGCACGCAGGACTTCATTACATACTTCCATAGTTCTGTTTGCATAAGAGAAGTGCTTATTATAGTTTATGAATAAAATGTAAATGACGGATTTGGCAAGCTCCATGCAGCGCTGCCGAATCTGTGTGCGCTATATAAATAAAGGAATTATTATTTATTATTATTATTACATGGATTCGCAGAGAAATCAGTGGTGTAACTAGGAGAGCCAGGGCCCCATAGCAAACTTCTGACTGGGGCTCACTCAAAAAATATACATATTTGTATACTCACACATTTATACACTTATGCACACACATTTATAGACAGATATATACATTTATAGGCTAAATATACACGATGTGTGCCCAACGTAACGTAGTGCGGCAGGTACATGACGGCTCCGGGGACAGGAAGAGGGGATGAGCGGTGCTCACCCCAGACCCTCTCCGTGCGGCGCCGCATTCCGGGGAAAGATAGGACATGTCCTATCTTTCTCCTGGCTACGGAATGGTACGGTGTGCCCAGTGCCGTCTATGGGGGACGTATACGGCAATGGGCGTTCGTGTGAATGTAGCCATACACTTACACAGATAGGGCCAGCGAAACACTGTGGTAATCACAGCAATTGCCAGGGGCGTAACTTGAGGGGGTGCAGAAGCTGTGATCGCAACCGGGCCCAAGAGTCTTAGGGGCCCATAAGATGTCACTTTCCCATATGAGAGGACTACTTCTATAAACCATAGGTTATAGTCGGGGGCCTGGCACAGATTTTGCACTGGGGCCCATCAGCTTCAAGTTACACCACTGGAAATTGCCCAAGGCCCCCATTGTAACAGGGCACCCTGCCAGGGCCCCATAAGTGGGAGCGTTAGAATGGTTGTTTGTGTGGGTGACTCTGGCAGTCGCCTGAGTCACCCACCATGAGCACAGACCGGCCTGTTTGTCTGTACTGCTCTGTATTCTGTGGAGGAACCCGGCAGGGCTTTATGATGTCATCACACACAGCTTACGTCCATGCATAGAGACGTGACCCGGTAGCAGAAGAGCCAGGAGAAAAAGACGTGGTGTGGGAACAGGGAAGTAAGTAGCATGACATCGGCTCACCACACATGAAAACCTTGCGCTTGCGTGGTGAGCCTTCTATCTCAGTCATGAGCAGTGAGCCGGCTTGCTGCGTATTGCTGCTCACTGTGCGTGTGTCCCGTTTCCTACGCTGTATGACTAGGCAGGGCAGAGGGTCACAAACCCGCTACGCTGGGGAACTTGCTGGGGAAACGTGGTTTCATTTTTTGCTCCCCTCCGTTAAAAATCTTTTTTTTTTCTACAGAGCTGCATAAGGGCTTGTTTTCTGCATAACAAATTCTACTTCCAATGATGGCATTTAATATTCTGTGTCATATTCTGGTAAATGTGAAAAAAATCCAAATCTGGTGAAATTGACAAAAAAAAGTTATTTGAGCTATTTTCTTGAGGGCTTTCTTTTCAGCTTTCACTGTGCACTCCAAATGACAACTCTTCTTTATTCTTTGTGTCAGTACGATTGCAGGCATACCAAAATTATTATGTTCTAACAGATTTTTAAAAATCTAAATCTTTTGTATTAAAAAATCTTTGTTTCACCATATTGCAGTATATGGCAGGTTTGCTATGCATCTGTAACAATATGCCACCAGCACATACCTGCAAAAATGACAGCTAGACACCAGGCTGTCATGGCTTCAGACATGCTCCCCAATGACGTCATTGGGAACAACAATCTAATTGAAAATCCCTGTAAATGCTTCTGGCAGCACTACTGTTGTTATTTAATGGATTAGCACTTTAGATCGTTGCCAACAGTGATGTTGGGTGTTTATGCTGTATGGAGAGGGTTTAGCCTGTGAGCCCTCTTATTATATGGAGACTAATGTTTATACAAATGGCTTATTAATTAAAAAATTGGAACCTGTTAACAAAACCCTTGAAAAGGTGCAATGCACAACTTAACCACTGGGTGGCTGTAGGTTGTTGTTGAATTTGGATGTGTGATTCTGTATGGTTGTCACTGGGTATTATATCCAGCACCTAGCCATGCAGTCTGCCATTACAAAAAGACAGAATGGGTCATCTCTTAATTCATGTCCGGTATAGTAACAGGATGCAACAGGTCAGTTCATGAAATTTCCACCTTTCTTCCATGATCTTCTGCAAGTGTATTATTTTAAAGTGGAAGCATTTGGGAACCAACCTGGCCATGCAAACCTTGTAAAGGTGTAAAGCTGGGTAAGAGTGATGAGCCGCATACTGTAAAACCTAGTGCCAGGAGTCCTAAACCTCTGCTGGCATTATTAAAATAATACTGTGCACCACTGGTATGTTTCACCACTTCATGTTTCATGGTCGAGCAGCTGCATGCAAGTCTCTGGAATGAGGAATCACACTTTTCTATCTGAACGACTAGTTTGGTCTAGTAAATGCCAAATATTATTGGCTGTCGATTGTGCAAAATGTTAAGTTTTATAGATTAAAGGGACTTTATCACCAGTTTTTGCAACACTAACGAAACTACACCTTTACTATAAAATAATTATGCAAATCATGAGAAAATTTACTTTTTGTCCAGAGGAGTCAATTTTAGAGTCTGAAAGACGTATGTCACTTCAGAAGCGCCAAAATTGGGTCCTATAATACCTAGAAACTTTCAAATTGCATCAGGCATTCCATTCTGTGATCTACAAACCAGAGATACAGATAGTTCAAAGGCATAATAGGGGATTTGATCTTAATCTGTAGCATGCATTCTTATCTTTAACTGCCTGTTTGTTCTTTTCTTTAGCACCTAAAAACCACAATGATGACGCGATTAAAAGGATTTCTAGGATCCATACAATACCAAAAGTATGGTTCTAGGTGGTATAAAACTCTAAACCAGCGGTTCTCAACCTGTGGGTCGCTACCCCGGCGGGGGTCGAATGACCAAAACACAGGGGTCGCGATTCGCGGCAAAAACGGAATAAAACGTGTGTAATAAGCACTCACTGCTTGAGGACCTGTGGTGATGTCATCATCACATGACCCTCCGGCTTCTTCTCTATACAGACTCCGGTGGAACAGGCTGCTCTGCTCACAGTGAGTAGAAACTACAACTTGAAGCAGCAGGGGGGCACACCAAAACTGGGGGCAGGAGGGGAATAAAAACTGGGGGAAGGAGGGGGAACTAAAACTGGGGGCAGCAGGGGGGACCAGAACTGGGGGCAGCAGGGGGGGGGGGGGCAGCAGGGAGGGACCAGAAACTGGCGGGCAGGGGGGGACCAGAACTGGGGGCAAGCAGGGGGGGACTAGAAACTGTGGGCAGGAGGGAGGGGGAACTACGAACTCGGGGTGGGCAGTATATAGTAGTAATAGTCTTGTACATGGGGGTGCAGTATATAGTTTTATATTCTTGTACATAGGGCAGTATTATAGTAGTTATATTCTTGTACATAGGGGCAGTATTATAGTAGTTATATTCTTGTACTAGGGGGCAGTATTTACTAGTAGTTATATCTTACTTGTACAGGGGGCAGTATTTATAGTAGTTATATTCTTGTACATAGGGGCAGTATATTAGTAGTTTATTCTTGTACATAGGGGCAGTATTATAGTAGTAATAGTCTTGTACATAGGGGGCAGTATTATAGTAGTTATATCCTTGTACGTAGGGGGCAGTATTATAGTGAAAGGCTGTTGACGTGAAGTCATTTCTGAGCCTCTGTATATAAACTATATACACTGTGCAATTCCAGAGGTCCGGAGGAAGGTGAATATAGATACTTTGTTTTTTATATACCTCCTAAGACATATATTCAGAAAAGAATCAATCCTGGACTACCCCTTTAAGGCTATTATTACAACAGTAGATCTCAGAGGATCTACCTCACTTAAAGGCACATATGCATAGTGAAAAGCAGGTTTCCAAACTGTTGTGCCTTCCAGCCATTCCTCTACAGAAGAACAATTTGGGTGCTTTAAGAGAGTCCTCTCTTATCCACACAAACTGATATATTAACCCCTTAATGATCAGGCCATTTTTCATTTTTAAGTTTTTATTCTTCACTCCACACCTTTAAAAATCCATAACTTTCGTATATTTCCATGTAAAGAGGGCTTGTTTTCTGCTCAACAAATTTCACTTCATAGTGATGGTATTTAATATTCCATGACGTGTAAAGGGAAGCGGGAAAAATTTTCAAAAGCAGTGAAATTGGTGAACAAAATGCATTTGTGCCATTTTCTTATGGGCTTGGATTTTACAGCTTTCATTATGCACCCCAAATGACATGTCTACTTTATTCTTTCGGTTGGTACGATCACGGGGCTACCAAATTCACATTATATTGATTTTTATATTGATGTTTTGCAAAATGGCAAAAATTTGGCATTTTTAACTTTGGGTGCTATTTTCCGTTATGTGGTTAAAGGCTGGAAAAAAACGTTGTTATATTTTGATAGATCGGACATTTTGGGATGCGACCATACCTAACATGTTTAGGATTTTTACTGTTTATTTATATTTATATCAGCTTTAGGGAAAGTGTGGTGATTTGAATTTTTATGTTTTTTTAATTTTATTTTTTTTTAAAGTTTTTTTTATTTTTCTGACACTTTTAGGGTACTTTAACCCTAGGTCTGATTGATCCTCCCATTTACTACCATACTACAGTATTACAGTATATGGAGACTTTACACATCATCTACTACATTGTGCAAATCACACATTGTAATAGTTAGGTTAAAACAAGACAGCCTCGGTGTTCATATGACCCAAGGCTGTCATAGCAACAGATCACCGCTCCCGATGATGTCACAGCGAGCAACGATCCAACATAAACATGGCGGCACCCATGTGCTATCGGCTTTTTAATGCTGCCGGCAGCCAGCGGCAATCGATGGGTTAACACTCGCGGTTATTGCTAGCACCATTCACTGAATCACCACTGAAGCCATTTTGGCCTATGGACACATACAGATTGTTTTTTTGTTTAAAACTGTTACTGTTTTTAATTTTTATTTTGTCTATTCCCCCTACCATATTTCGATAGCTCTGCTTTTTATCTTGGAATGCTATCACTAATGCTTTTAATCAGGTGAATCAAACTGTTTATGTAGTAGATCTGTCAAGCAGTGAGCCATATATCTGTGTCAGTTGTGTGAGAATAGCTGTTCTCTGGCACTAGCTAGTACAGTATTGTGGCTATGATGAGTAATATTTATAAATAAATGAATTATTTACTTTAAAAAATTGTAAGGTATTTACAGTAAACAAAAAACCATGAAGGGCCATTCTAAAACACAAGCTTCCTCATGTAAAAATGGTAACTGTAATGTATAATATTTAATGTGTTGAATGCACATCACTCCGTATAGTTCTTAATACCACAATTCTAATGCACAGTTGCAGAATTATGGCAGATATACTATATATCACAGCTGGCAGGAATCTGGGGATAGTGTTTGCAGCTGATAACATTTGTTAACAATCATGTTAGTCCAATATTTGTTTTCACCTTAGTATGTTACTGTGAACTCATCGCATGTTGAAAACTCATACATATGTCCATATCTACATATTTAGGCCCCATGTACACGACCGTATGGGAGCCTGTGATACTACTGCACAATGTTCGCTGCATCATAGCCCCCATAGAAGTCTATGGCACCCAGTCACTGTACTGTCTCACCGCAATGTGACCAAGCTGGGCAGCCACTCGGCTTTCAATGGAGAGGGGAGGGGTGAGGAGCGGCAAGAACATAGCCGTCTGCATGATTCCCTAACATAGAAAATTCTCTTTTGTAGCAGATGCCAGGTAGTAGAGAGTGTAGAGTCTTCCCTGTTTTGCTTTAATGCTTAGAAACTGGCAGATTTTAAGATAGCAAGCAATATTTCTAAGAAAAGTTCTTAGAGTTAAAGGGGTCTTCAGATTGTCTGTTGAAGCCAATAGCCATTGAAAAGAGTGATCAGCCAACAGAATTGTGCGGGCACAAGAGACCAAGGGGTCGCCACTCAATGATACCGTAGCATGCAAGATCAAAATAACAGTTTTGGGGGACCAGGGAGGAGCAGAATCAAGAGACGTATCATCTCTGTCAACACCTTGGTGTAATGTGCTCGCCCTTCTCAGTCTTCTTTCTTCCCATGCTGCTGAAATGGCATGCCACCCCAGGCAAAATATTTTATCTAAAAGACATTTGTTAACCGCTATAATGTGTGAATTGAGAAACTGACTCACATTTCAGCCATGTCATTTTTATCTCTTCAGTCAATGTTTCACTTTCTAACAGTAAGCCATCAAATGGTCCAGGTATCCCCCAACCATTAATAATCAGAGAAATAGTTGAGAGGACCTTTTCTGTCATCAGTCACAGTAAGTCATTGTCATAGTAGGGATAATATGGCTGGTGTTTTAGATATAGTTATCATGATGTCAGTATGTAATGTAGAGACTTAAGTTATCTATTCTGCATCTGGATCCTGCTCTGCATCTGGATCCTGCTCTGCATCTGGATCCTGCTCTTCATCTGGATCCTGCCCTTCATCTGGATCCTGCTCTTCATCTGGATCCTGCACATAGTCTGTTTCCTCCTTATCATCTTCTGTCTCATGTTCTGTTTCAGACTCTTCTGACTGATATTCATCTTCTTTACCAGTATCATCATAGTTGTCCTCATTTCCATCATTTAATTCCTCATTGTGCTCTTCCTTGTTTTTTGTCAGATCTTCATCCTTTTTTGACTCCTCTATCTTATCTTTGCTTTCCTGGATTTCCTCTTTTTTGTTATCAAGTTTTTGCTTTTTTTTATCTTTTGTCTGTGAATCCATACTTTCCCTGATACTTCCAGTATTGTCCACATCTTCCCGTTTTTCAGTATTCATTTCCTCCATTGATTCAGTGTCCCCATTTTCATTGCCTTTACTTGCTTTTGATTTAACATCTTTCACAGGTTGTTTTTTAGCAGCTTCTTTTTTTGCTTTTAAAGCCTAAGGTAACATAAAACAATAATAAAAAGCAAATTACACATTGTATGTATTTTGGATTTATATAAGACTTAGAAAGATAAAAGAGAAAAATATTTTGTTTCACGTTTTCCTGGCATGTTTCACATAATTCAATTTATAAGGAGTAGATGACTAAACATAATTTTTTTTCTTATCTGTTTTTTTGTTTAATGTTGTTTCATTCTCCAAAGTTTTTTTTAAATTTGCATTATTATTATTTGTACACCCTTGCCTACATTCCAACAGCATTTAGTTATATACTTTACAACAGTCCCAAGGGCATAGACAGCTATTGACTGGAGCCCACTTATTGAGGTTTCTAAGAGATTTTTTTTTACATTCTCTGTACAGGTAGGGGGAGAGGGGGGAGAAAAGCTGCAATATCTTGGTCCATGCATTCATAAACTACAAAAACTCTGGCAAAGAATACAGCAGATCCTGCAATGATGGTGTTCTCTATAGAGGAGTTATCTTCTATTTCAATACTGCATATAAATTACATACAAAATTAACAACTGTCAGTCTATCATTAAACTAAGTGGTCAGGGTGAAAACTGCAGGATATCGAATTTTTTTTATTGAAGAAAAATATTAAAACAAATCATCAACAATGGACTTGGTTTAATTAAAGACTTATTTTCTGTTTATATTCTCATTTTTACTTTATTGACACTACAAGAGATAAGCTCTAGAAGCACACAACTGTGATGGGTTCGTGAAATGTGCACTGGCCTGATTTCACAGACTGACCATTGGACAGAACTGCTAGCATCATAGTCATATATAATGCAAGGGCTTCCTGCTTTTCTGAAAAACAGCATCTCTGAACTATATCATGACAACAAGGAAGAAGGGAATTTGTGCATGATAAATCACTATGATTCACATAAGTCCCATTGTCTCACTGGGGCACATATACTAAAAACAATGTGCAGTTTGATTATGTTTTGTGTGTTTGTAGGCCCTGCACTCTGATCCTGCACTGCCCCGGCAGAGTGCAGCAACTTTTTTTTTTGGTGCACCTTTAACATGGGGGCGTGCGACACACTTCTGTCAGACTTTCCAAATGTACACCAGGGCGCCAATTCTTTTTTTTAATTTTTTTATAACTGTATTTTTATTAAAAGTTTTTTTTTTTTAAGATTTTCAGAGTCAATCACAGTATTACAGCAATAATCATAATCAATACTCATAAGCAATGGTTTGGAAAACACTTATATAGTACAGGCATGGTGCCTGGAACACCAATTTCAATGACAAAATGTGTCGCTTGAAGAATAGCGCAGCCGTGACAGAAAAGGATTGCGTGCTCCACATATGTGGAGCGGACACTAGTTAAATACATGTGAAAACTGGTGCAAAGTCCTAAGTAAATGTGCCCCACTGTGTTTAGTTCTTAAAATGCATCCAGCACATGGTCCAATTCACAGACCAACTATGCTTCTAGCCTAAGGCTACATTAAATGTACATATTAATTTTTCAAACTTATTATGTGGAATTCAAAAAATAAATAAAATTTTTATGAAATATTACTACCTTTTCTGGGTACTGTGCAGCATACCATCCCCTTGGGTATTTAGCAATGCTGTCCATATACTTTTCTGCTTTTACCCAGTCTTCATGCCACCTTTCCACTCGATACTGAGGCTCACATTTTGAGAGTCTGTCTCCAATGGTTTGATTTTCTCTGGATACTTTCAGCAGTTCTTGCTCTCTTTTCTCTCTGTTTAAGCTGTAAAAGCAAAATGGAAATTATATACCTTAAAATATGGAGACAATGCTTAAGGGGGTTTTCCCCACTATAAACACTTTCCTCCTATCATATGGATAGACAAGTGTCTCACTCCCAGCAGCCATTTCAGCTTTTGACCTCCATTTAGGTCATCCTCCTTGGCTGATTTATTACTGTACCTTTGCACTGCTATGCAAAAAATATGCCACCTGTGATTCGCTATTCATTCTGGGAGGCAGCCAGGTAAGATTGAAGAAGTATTTTTTATGGCAATAGAAAAAACTGCTTTTTTTTAGGCAAAAGAAGGGTGGCCATTAGTTTAAAGAGTGCTATGGGAACCTGTCAGTAGCTGAAATAGTGAACATTGTGGTGACAGATTCCCTTTATGATATGACAGTCAATGTTTGTAAACATGGGACTGTCACTTTATGCAAATTTTATTTGTAATGTATTATTCTAAAATCACTTTTTTGAACAGAAGCTTTTCATAGATAACTGGTGTATTAACTGTAAGCGTGTAGACTTTTATGAAGGGTTTATGTTCAGTAGAATATTCCTTCCTATTCCTGCTTTTTTACCTTTTAGATTCATAGTTATTTTTGTTGTCAACTCTTCCTTTAGTTCTCATAATAGCTGACATTTTTCCAAGCAACAGACGGTTGTCCCTTTCAATTGTTGTTAGTCGTTCCTCTTCAAGCTACAAGAAAAGTACATCCAAATATATATGAGAATGGTGACATTGGCATCTTGATCTTTTACCTGCCTGTAGATGACCCACAGAGTGAAGAGCTGCCTTCAGAGAGGTGGAACCCCTCCCAGAATGTCAAGTAGGTATGCATATGCATTTGAGACCTGAGAATTGAGTTTTTATTCTCCACATAAGGACTCCTGGTCTTGAATTAAGTGTTTTTTTTTTTTTGTTTTTTTTTTGTAGAAAGGGAGAAACTTCAGCCTGAATGCCGAACCTGCAACATTGTGCTTTAGGTCCATTCAACCCTACCTGTAACCACCAGTTTAATCAATCCGAAATACCGGTAGGTGATTCTGCATGTACATGTGGGTATTGCATCAGATTTTCCCGTGAATTTTTTTCTTCTCTACCATGTACGGCAGAGATCTATGGCAAACTGAAATTTGCAGACAATATTTGCTTCAATATGGAATCCTTCTGAACAGTGTGCCGGTCTATCAGACTTATACCCAGCCCCCAATGGCTTCAAACATGCTCCTAAAACCCATTTATTTAGACAGGTCTATCACACTCGCTAACTGCATGCAATTTTAACTCATCATTAACCAATTCTGTGTACTGCCCCTGTCGGTTATCTGGACAATACTTCCCTGCAGTCCCACTGACTTTGGACTTTGTATATGAGATGCTGGCTTATCTTATGCCTCTTGTGTCACCCACTCATCCTCATAGACTGTAAGCTCTTGTGTCACCCCCTTATCCTCATAGACTGTAAGCTCTTGTGAACAGTATACAAGTTCTTATACCTTGTGTCCCCTCTTCATCCTCATAGACTGTAATCTCTTGTGACCAGTATACAGGCTCTTATACCTCCTGTGTCACCCTTTCCTCCTCATACAATGTAAGCTCTTGCCCTCGTTCCTATTGTTTCATATGACTGTTATTGCTCTGTAATGTCTTATTTTATTTGTATATGTTCCCTAGAATCTGTTATGCGCTACGGAATATAATGGCGCTATATAAATAAAGATTATTATTATTATTATTCTAGGATAGAAAACTATTTTAATAGACCAAAGATCTAATATTTGAAAAAATGATTCTAGATATTTCCAATCTTTGCTCAGAAGTCCTGAAAGTATAGCTTTGTTGTGTTTGCAAATGAAAGTGGAGAACCCATTTCAGAAATTAATTTTATACCAGGTCATATGTGATATCCAAGCCATAGAGGATTGCTTCAGCAAAATTTAGACCTCACTGTGGCAAGCTCGTGTGACTATGTTATATATGCTTGCCCATTCATTTAAAGGGGTTGTTCAGTTTCAGCAGGTAAATATTGTTTGGTCAGGGCTCACTAATGCTTGCTGCAGTGTTCTGAGTTTTAGCCACACCCAGGACTGGTTACTGTAAGCTTTTATTGATAACTGCCTTGCAAAGTCTTTTGCCTGGGAAAGCTTGGTGGTATAATTTTAGAGATTAGTTGTGTATTACTTGTGACCAGGGGCGCACCTGCCATGAGGCGAGTTGAGATTCTCGCCTCAGGCGGCGCGCTTCCTGCTACACTAGGGGCGGCGTCGGGCTCCCGTCCGTCGGCATGTGTTCCGGCCGGGACATCTCCCCGCCGCCCATCACATTCCGCCGCCCATCACATCCACCCGCCCGTGGCCGCCACATGTACCTGCGCGCCCACAGAAACTTCCCCCTGCGCGCCCGCTGACACTTCCACCCCCCCGCAGCCCGCCTATCTCATCCACCGGCCCGGCACAAGTACCACTCCCCGCCCCAGCCCAATACAGTTGCCGCAGATTTGTCAGCTGCACAGCCATGATGCGAATCTCCTGTTCCACCATATCCCAAAGATACTCTATTGGATTGAGATCTGGTGACTGTGGAGGCCATCATGTCAATATGGACCAAAATCTCTGAGGAATGCTTCCAGCACCTTGTTGAATCTATGCCACGAAGAATTGAGGCAGTTCTGAAGGCAAAAGGGGGTCCAACCCGTTACTAGCATGGTGTAATGGGAAATGTTATTCAGCAACTTATTTAGGTGGTAAATCTATCTGCCTGAAAACGCAATGATTACTAAAATGGCAAATTTTTCAAAAAATTCATCACTTTCTTTTTTTGTAAATAAACGCAAAACTCATCAACCAAAATTTACCACTAAAATTAAGTACAACATGTGGGGAAAAAACAATCTCAGAATCGCTTTGATAAGCAATAGTGTTCAAAAGTTATAACCATATAAAGCAACGCAGGTCAGAATCCAAAAAATTGGGATGAGCCTTAAGCTACAAAATGGCTGCGTCCTTAAGGGGTTAAAGCAAAAGGTGGTTACTTTGAAGAACCTAGAGTATATTTTCAATTGTTTCACTTTTGTCATGCATAAAATTCCACATATGTTAATTCATAGTTTTGATGCCTTTGGTGTGAATCTACAATTTTTATAGTCAATATAGTCACCATAAATAGTGCGGTATCACCCTATTTGTATGCTGTGTCCAGCTCATGAATACAGATCCACTTGCGTTTTTTGGAAAAATTATCCGTGAGTCTCACCTGGGACTGAACTTGTTGTTTCCGTCCAGGGTTCTATCACGTGATAGCATATGCTACTATTTAAAGCCGTCGGTAGCACAACTCAAACCAGCCATGAATAAGGGTAGAGCACCTACCCGAAAGGCGTAGGCGATTTTTTCATGCATTCAAGTGATGACTCCATGTGATTTTATATTGTCTTCATGTGAACAATAAAGAATATTTGCTTTTTCCAAAAAACGCAAGTGGATCTGTATTCATGAGCTGGACATGGCGTTTTCAAGTTACTTGTAATCTGGAGGAGGCGGAATTAAGTCCGTGCTATACTGGTCCACGTGGGTTCACAATCAACGATCCAGGTGAGCTGACATTACCACTGCCATTGATACTGTTTGCAAGCTTCCAAGTCGTGCACACCTTTATGTGGAGTTGATACCCATAAATCTTAAACATGGAGTCTCACAATGGAGCAACTTGTTTGGCGGATTTTCACGATGCCAGTGAGAGAATTTCTAAAGCCGCAAGTATTTTTGATGTGAATGTAACTGCTCCTGAATCAAATGAACTTTTTAACTTGAGGACGAGTATGCATCAACTGGAGGACTTATTGACAAAGGAATTGAAAATTTGGTGGGATTCCACGACTCTAAAATCTTATGTGGATAAAGAGATGATCCCCAGGGGGCTGCGTTTAAAGAAATTACCCACTTTTGTCTATTCCCCTGATTTTCTAAAAAAATGGAACTGCATTCTTTCGTACTGTTCATTTAAATTAATGAGTTTAATTATACAACAAGAGGAAACCGAATTGGCTCATGTGAGCATACAAATTAAGGAATTACAAGCAAAGGTTCAAAATGCTACTAACCTTCCGGAGTTTGATTCTTTTGACAAAAAAATTAAAGACAGTATGACCAAGCTTGAACAAGACATTATGCATATAAAAAAATCAAAGTTCCAACGGGACACACAGGATTACGCACTTGATCAAGTCTATGACTGGAAAAGAAAGGCAAAAAATTCAAACCAAGGTGCGGCAAAGAAATCGATTCTAAAAAACAAAAATAAAAATAAAAAAGGGTCAAAATCGGACCTAAAAGTCAGCTTTTCGGACACCGAACAAGAAACGTCGTATATTGCCACTTCGGATGATACATCGGATTCGTCCATTAACTCAAGCACATCGTCCAAAAATAAAAAACATAAACGCAAGTCTTCGGAGTCAAAAAACGAAGAAGAGCCGGGAGGAAACATCGAAAAACGGTATGTGCTGAGACATCAAAAGTAATGGACAATCCAGTGTTCAACTTATCGAGTTATATTGTTTCTAATGAAGAGATAGAACTTTTGTCAAAAGGTTTGGGTTTCTCGCCATCGACCACCTTTAATCTTTTTGATACGTTGTTGGACATCAACAGATTTGCGAGAAACATTACTCTAAAGAAACATTTTGATAATATGGGTGACATACAAGATGATAACGTAAATTCCAATTTTCGTACTGACATACCTTATGACTGTAATCAGATTGAATTGTCTTTAAGTCTAGAAATGAATTCTTTTGATGACCAAATGCAAATTTCTACACTTCGCAGGCTGGCAGCAGAATCCACCTCATATGAGTTTATAAACAAGAACTTAGACTTTAGAACTAGTAATCGTTATTTTTACCCTGTGCAGTCACGTCCTGGCGTATTGGATATATTCCAGGACAGAGTTGAACATGATTTAATTGAATTAAACAAAAATATATCATTAAATGATCTTGCAAGGTCTGACAATCTCACTGCACCACTTAGATCAGCTTTAAAAAAACTAAGAAATAACAAAGACCTGATTATACGTCAGGCCGATAAAGGTGGTGCAGTGGTCTTGCTAGATGCTGGTCTTTATAGGAAATTAAATTTTCTCATTTTGTCAGATGAAGTTACATATAGGGAATTAAGTAATGATCCTACTAAAATATTTCAATCATGTTTGATAAACTTAGTTGAGGAGGGTGTGAGAATGGGAGCGTTTGACCAAAAAATTGCTGAATATTTGATGGTCAAGGATCCTATCGTCCCGATTTTCCATTCTCTTCCCAAGACATAAAAATATCTTCCCTCCCCCACTTAGACCTATAGTCTCGGGAATAGGGTCATTATCGGAGAGACTCAGTGAATGGGTGGACCACCATCTCCAACCCATAGTGAAAGCCCTACCAGGGTATCTCCGTGATACTAAACATGTTGTATCATTATTGGACGGCTTACCGTGGAAAGACACATATCGATGGTTAACATGTGACGTGGTCTCACTGTACCCTTCCCTCACACACAATGTTGCGTTAAAATCGTTATCACACTTTTTGACGAATTATAGTCATTATACACCGTTTGTCAGGGAATTCATCATTTTGGCAGTTGATTTTCTTTTGTCAAAGAATTATTTTACATTTGACAGTAAATTTTTTGTACAGCAATGTGGAGCGGCCATGGGGGGGAGGTGTTCTCCCTCCCTGGCCAATATCTATATGGCCATGTGGGAGGAGACGTTCTTGTTCTCACCTGACAATCCTTTCCTCTCCCATATCAGGTGGTATGGCCGTTACATTGACGACCTGCTCCTGATATGGGAGGGGACGGAACTACAGGCCATTGACTTCCAGAATTACATAAATGAAAATAATATGAATTTAAAATTCACTTCAAATATCAATTTGGAGAGTATAGATAATCAACGATCCAGGTGAGCTGACATTACCACTGCCATTGATACTGTATGTATTATATGGTATATGGGGGCACGCTGTATTCATTATATGGTGGCACACTGTATGTATTATATGGTATATGGCGGCACACTGTATTGATTTTATATTATATGGCGGCACGCTGTATGTATTATATGGTATATTGCGGCACACTGTATGTATTATATGGTTTATGGCGGCATTCTGTATTGATTTTATATTATATGGCGGCACGCTGTATGTATCATATGGTATATGGGGGCATGCTGTATTGATTTTATATTATATGGCGGCACGCTGTATGTATCATATGGTATATGGCGGCATGCTGTATTGATTTTATATTATATGGCCGTAGAGAGTTTATAACAGATTGGAGTTCTTCTAAAGTGAAGGGCAAGTCAAGTTTTTCTGTGTCTGCTTTTGTCAAGGTGGGGAGAGCCGTGCTGCGGATATATTGGTTCAGTGATTGCATGGGGTGTGGTGGTGCAAAGGCCGTTGATGGTGGGGGGAGGTTGTAGAGGGACTGGTAATATGAGGAGAAGGCTTCTGTGATCTCTTCAGTGGAATGAACCATTGCACCGGCACTATTTTTGATCGAGGCTATGTAGGTTGAGGCCCTTTCGTTGCATAAAGCTTTAGCTAGAAGCCTGCCCGGTTTATTCCCCCATTCGTATAGAGAGCGGGCACAGAGGTGTTTGTATCGTTTTTGTTTGGCTTCAATTAGGGTATTAATTTGCTGTCTTACTGCTGTAAGCTCCCTGAGTGTTGCCAGAAGGAGGTTTTGTTTATGTTTGGCGTCTAGATTATGAAGGGTATCTGTTAGGGATTTAAGTTTAATCCCGGCAGCTTTTTTTAGGCGTGATCCATGTTTTATAAGGATACCCCTCAGGTTTCGCTTCAGAATTTCCCACTTAAAGGCCGGGAGTGTGGTGTCATGTTGATGGTCTAAGTGAAATCTATTGGTAACTTCTTTTAATTCTGTGAGGCATAGCTGATCTTGGAGAAGAGATTCGTTTAACCTCCAATTAAACGGGGTACGTTTGCCTGGCAGAAGGGATAAAGTACATGTTACTGGGGCATGGTCTGAGGCGATGATTGAGCCAATCTCGAAGCTCATTGCGGATGGGAGAAGGTGATGCTGGATGTAAATGTAGTCAATCCTACTGTAGGAGTTATGGACCTGGGAATAGAATGTGTAGTCCCTTTCTTCTGGGTGGTGTAACCTCCATATATCACATAATTGTAAAGAGTGAAGGAGTTTGCACAAACGATTAAGTTTGCCGTATGATACTGAGGATTTGCCTGCTGAGGTGTCCAGTAGAGGATTTATGGCAAGATTGAAGTCACCACAGAGAATTAGGGTGCCCCTTGCAAACTCAGTTAGATCCTCTAAGGTTTTGAGTAGATAATTTGTCTGGTTGATGTTCGGAGTATAGATATTTGCGAAGGTGTATTCTGCGCCTTGAATGTCACATTTTATAAAGAGGTATCTGGCCTCGGGATCCAATTTAGAGTCTAGTACTGTACAGTGTGCAGATTTGTGAATGAAAATTGAGACACCTTTGGATTTATTCTCCGAGTTCGTACAGTGAAATTGTGTGGCGTAATGTTTACTCTTAATTACTGGCATGTGGTTCGTCTTAAAGTGAGTCTCTTGTACACATAATATGTGAACCCTCTGCTTATGAAACGAGTACAAAATCTGTGCCCTTTTCTCGGGTAAATTTAAGCCTTTGGCATTGAAAGAGGCAATTTTAAACGGGAGGGCAGATGTTGTACTCATTGTCTCTAGGCCAGTAGTTCTCAACCTTTCTAATGCTGTGACCCCGCAATACAGTCCCTCATGTTGTGGTGACCCCAAACTCTGAGATTCCCAGTAAAAATGTAATAAAATTGCAGTTCCGATGGCTTTAGGCGACCCCCGGTTTTGGTCGCTCGACCCCTGCTGGGGTCACGACCCACAGGTTGAGAACCACTGCTCTAGGCCCTTGGTTGTGTCTGGTTTTAAATTGCAATGATGTTATGAGGAAAGAATTTTGTATAAAGGATACAGAACCTCCATGTTTGGAGTTTCGCTAGTAAACATAAACCAGTTCCTTGGATTTAATTGAAAGAGGGGCGGACCCTGTTTCTTTGGCGTCAGGGCCGGTTCTAGACAAAGTGGGGCCCTGGGCAAAACTAAAAGTGGGGCCCCAAAATAAAACTATTTTATGACCAGTCACAGTCAGTAAGAGGCTCCCTTTAGTATGGTAAAACAAACTGTAATTTTGAAGAATTTTATAGGAGATAGATAGCTGATAGGGAGATTGATGGGCAGCACGGTGGCTCAGTGGTTAGCACTACAGCCTTGCAGCGCTAGTCAACATCTGCAAAGAGTTTGTATGTTCTCTCTGTGTCTGCGTGGGTTTCCTCCGGGTCCTCCGGTTTTCTCCCACATTCCAAAAAATTACTGGTAGGCTGATTAGACTTGTGAGGCCCATTGGGAAGAGGGACTGATATTTTCTGAAAGCAGACACTTGCCCCATTTTCAAAATAGCATCAAAGAGTTTATGGACATAGGCGCCTTTGATTCGAAATGATGAAACATTTTACAAAAAAATGTTCTCTAAATGAAACATTTAACAAAAAAATACTTAAAATTTGACTTTGATGGCAAAAAAATGTGCTCCAAACAGAAACTATTTCCCTTCACATCTCCTTAATGTAATAGATGGACATGTGTAGAGCTCACAGATACCTCATATTGATATGTTCACATAAATAAATCATCATAATATCACTAACACTGTAATAACTAGATATCTGCTTTTCAGCTACAGAATTCACACAGATCTATCATTGCTCCTTACACAATGGTCACCCAAATAAATAACTATATATCCATAAACCAAGCTAATGAGATAATAAAGTCACTTTTAGATGTGCGCCATTATATTAGCGGCACAATAACAGAACCCTCCGCGGATCATAAGAAGGAGAGTGAGAACCTCATAACATGGGTGTAAGTAATGGAGGATGGTGGGAAATAAAAACTTTACTCCAGAATATGTGAGTGTTTTTGGTGTTACAGATAACTTTATGGACATGTTCTGGGTTTGAATGTTCATCGTATCAGTCAATTTTCCCAACACCAAAAAACTATCACAAAATAAAAGGGAATAAGAGAGAAAGTGTGTTCTTAGATAGTTCTGCATAGAGAAGGGTTAAAAACATGAACATTAGTTGATATTTTTCCTTATCAGAATGTAGTAACATATAAAGTGACTATTTCCATTATCTGTGAGGTGCAGCAGCTCCTGTGTGCAGCAAATTCTCCCTGCAGCCTGATGGCTAAGAATCTGGAGGGGGGGGGGACACGTCAGGGGGCTGTATCTCTGGCTCTGTGACACATAGAACATCACTTATTTCCTATGAAAGAAGAGAGTCTCCTCTTTTATATGAATCTAAATTTGTGTTTCTAACTTTTAGGAAAATGGAGATAATAACTGTTGAACTGCTGTTGGCAGTGATTTTTATATATAAAAATGGCACCTGATATTCTCACTTTATACCTGAATATCTCTGGATCCAGAGCACCTAGAAACACAATTCAAGATTCATTTGAAAGAAGAGATTCTCCTTTGCCTACCCATAGCGCCGGCCCTGTTTGGCGTTGTGGGCGAGGTGAGGTAGATCCTGAGGACCATTCTGACCCGGCTGTAGTTGGACCTGAGGGTAGGCTAGGACGATCAATTGATGGAAGATCCCAGTCAGGGAGCGACATTGAAGGGAGATTTAGAGATCATAGGAAAGAGGGCAGCTCCTCCGGATGTGAAAGGGATGCTTGACCGTTGGTGGAACGTGCATGGAGAGCAAAAGGAAAGCCCCATCTGTATGTGGCTCTCTGTCTGAGGGTGCGCCTGGAGAGATCTGGGAACAATGCAATTTGTGCTCCATCAAAGTCCAAGTCGCCTTTTTGTCTCGCTTTTTGCATTATTTGATCTTTTACAGCGAAGAAGTGAACTCTGCATATGACATCACGTGGCCTAGCAGGATCAGAACTCCGGGCTCGGAGAGCCCTATGAGCACGGTCGATTTCTATGTGGGTATCTACAGGTCGATCCAGTAACAAATTGAATATTCCAGTGAGGGTAGGAATGAGATCAGCAGCATGCGTTGCTTCCGGGAGTCCCCTGATTCTGATGTTATTTCGACGGTTTCTATTCTCTAGGTCATCTAGATGGGATGCTAACTGTCTCATTTGAGCATTTTGATTTGCTGCTTTCTCTTGTATCTCTGATATGGCGACAGTGACCTCCTCTCTGAATGTTTCAAGAGCACCGACTTTATCTTGTATTGCGTTAACCTCTGTTTGGACCTTCTGTAGATCCTGGTGCCAAGCTCCCTTTAGATCTGTTGCTAGTGTATCCATATCTCCCTTAGATGGAAGGAGTGCTAAGAGAGCTTGTAATTCAGGGTGACCCTGTAATGCACGGATAGCAGCTTCCGGGGATGGTAGGTTAGCCTGTGGTGTCCCTCCTACCTCCCTTTCAGTATCCTTCTGGGATGTGGGTAGAGATAATAATAATAATAATCTTTATTTATATAGCGCCATCATATTACGTAGCGCTTTACAAATCATAGGAAACAAATACAAATATAATATAACATGACAGAGCACAACATTTGTATGGAACAACAGGAGTGAGGTCCCTGCTCGCCAGAGCTTACGGTTTATGAAGATGATGGGGTAACACGAGGTAAAAGAATATTTAATGGTCAAGCCATTCTTCTTAGGGAATAGAACAAAATATAATAAATGCAATTGCTGTCGCTTGAACCACTCAGCCGTCATCTTATATACCAGGTCCAGGGTGAATGGGACTGCAGAGAAGTCTGGTGCCTGTTGGTTGCTGGATAACAGATGGGAGGACGACACAGGACGGGTTAGTAGAAGAGTTAAAACTTCATGCAGTTAATGAGTGTTATAGGCTTGCCTAAAGAAATGGGTTTTAAGAGCACGTTTGAAACTTTGGAGGTTAGGTATTAGTCTGATAGTCCGGGGCAGAGCATTCCATAGAATTGGTGCAGCTCTAGAGAAGTCTTGGAGACGCGAGTGGGAGGTCCGCACTAGGGTAGAGGTTAATCTAAGATCACTGGCGGATCTAAGAGCACGGGTTGGGCGATAGACTGAGATAAGAGAGGAGAGGTAGGGGGGTGCAGCATTATACAGAGCTTTATGGATGAGGGTTATTATTTTAAACTGTATTCGAAAGGAGACTGGCAGCCAGTGCAGCGACTGGCATGAACTGGAGGCATCCGTGTAGCGTTTAGTCTGAAAGACGAGCCTGGCTGCTGCATTAAGAATCGATTGGAGAGGAGAGAGTTTGGTGAGTGGAAGACCGGTTAGTAGAGAGTTACAGTAGTCTAGTCGAGAGTGAATCAGAGCAACAGTTAGCATTTTACAGGTTTCAAATGTGAGAAACGGTCGGATTCTGGAGATGTTTCTGAGATGCATCCGGCAAGAGCGAGCAAGAGATTGAATGTGTGGCTCAAAGGAGAGGTCGGAATCCAACACAACCCCAAGACAGCGGGCCTGCTGCTTTGGGGTTATGGTGACCCCACAGACTGATATGGAGAGGTTAGGATAGGCTCTGTTAGTGGATGGTGGAAAGACAAGAAGTTCGGTCTTAGAAAGATTAAGTTTCAAGAAGAGAGAGGACATGATGTTAGAGACAGCAGAGAGACAGTCACTAGTGTTCTGGAGTAAGGCAGGAGTGATGTTACGTGCTGAGGTATACAGCTGGGTGTCATCAGCATAAAGATGATATTGAAAACCAAATCTGCTGATGGTTTGTCCAATGGGTGCAGTATAGAGGGAGAAGAGGAGAGGACCTAGGACTGAGCCCTGAGGAACCCCGACAGAGAGCGGAACAGAAGAAGAGATAGATCCAGAAAAGGAGACACTGAAAGTGCGGTCAGAGAGATAGGAGGAAAACCAAGAGAGTGCAGAGCCTTTTAGGCCAATGGAGCAAAGCATCCTGAGGAGGAGCTGGTGGTCCACAGTATCGAACGCTGCGGAGAGATCCAGAAGAATGAGGAGAGAAGAGTCACCTTTGGATTTAGCAGTGAGGAGATCATTGGAGACTTTAGTAAGAGCAGTTTCAGTAGAATGCATAGGGCGGAAACCAGATTGCAGGGGGTCAAGGAGGGAGTTATTTGAGAGAAAACGGGAAAGTCGAGAATAGACCAGGCGTTCCAGGAGTTTGGAGATGAAAGGGAGGTTAGAAACTGGTCGGTAGTTAGCAGCACTGGATGGGTCCAGGGAAGGTTTCTTTAGTAAAGGGGTAACAATAGCATGCTTGAAAGAAGAGGGAAAGACACCAGAAGAGAGAGAGAGGATGAAGATTTTAGTTAGGTGAGAAGTGATTGCTGGGGAGAGAGACTGTACCAGATGTGAGGGGATGGGGTCACTGATGCAGGTAGTGGGGCGAGCAGAGAGAAGAAGCCTGGACACTTCTTCCTCTGTGACTGGCTCAAAGGAAGAGAGTGAACAGGGTAAGGTATCAGAGAAAAGTGGATTTATGGAGTTAGTGGACTGAGAAATTACTTCCTGGCGAATACAGTTGATTTTATCTTTAAAGTAGGTGCCAGATCTTCAGCCCCAAGGTCTGTGACCGGTGGCTGCACCTTTGGTGTTAGTAAGGAGTGAAGAGTATTGAAAAGCCTTTTGGGGTTGTTAGAAAGAGAAGATATTAGATTAGTAAAATATTCCTGTTTAGCAAGATGGAGAGCGAAGTTATAGGATTTAAGCATAAATTTAAAGTGAAGAAAGTCACAGACGTTCGGCACTCCTGGCGCACTTACGAAGGAAACGGGTTAGTGCCGTTTGCCAAGGTTGCCTACATCTGTGTCGAAAGGCTCGAACCGATGGTGGTGCCATCTTGTCCAGGGCGCTTTTGAGAACATGATTGTAATGATTAGTGGCCAGGTTAGGACAGGAGAGAGAGGAGATGGGGGACAGCGATGGCTGCACAGTTTCTATGAGGTGGGGAACACTGATGGCACGTGGGTTCCGGTATGTGTGATAAATGGACTTATTCTGTACAGGACAAGAACTATTTACAGTAAAAGAGAGAAGGTTATGGTCTGAAAGTGGAAAGTCATTGTTAGTAAAGTTAGAGACAGAAGATAGCCCTGGTGTGCCTGGATCTTCATTTAATAAAGGGCGTTTGGAGGGGGGACTTTGTACAGGTGTATTAACCCCTTTGGGCCCTTTTCTTGGGGTTTCTAAAGCAGGCTGTGAGGGGTTCCCACTAGGTGCTTTGAATGGCGGTGCCATTATGTTGTATATTAGAGTGTTAGTCTCCTGCTGTCTGGTGGATGTGCTCCTGTTGTTCCCTGCTGGGTGTGAGTGTCTGGATTGTGCTCACCTTTGGCTGGGCCTTCTATCACAGAGGAGAGGCCTAGTGCTTTGCGGCTGCTCGGTGAGGCTGCAGGCTTCTGGGGTCCACGTGTGTGGATCGTTGGCGCGTCTTCCGTGCTTCTGTGGGTGAAGAGCACTCCTGCGTGTGTTCTGGTCCGCCGTTGATCAAGGACCGGCGCCTGCCTCTGCCTCTCACCTGACAATACTCCTTATCGCTCTGGTGGCGGGTCGCTGCTGGCGTTCTTGCCTTCGCTCCACGTGGAGCACAAGATGGCCGTGGGCTGGAGGATGGATCGCAGGACTCTGCTTCGGAGGATGAAAGGTGATCCCGGAGCGGCGCAAAGAAGTTGAAGGTCGGCGTTTCTTGTGTCCGGTTCCTAAGTCGGCTGGATGCCTTTCTTGTACCCAATTTCCCCATATATGGTGGCTTTTAGCCCCTTTTTAGCTTGGCCAGGCACGGAGCACTGATTATGTGCGTCTGTTCGGCATGCTGGTCAGGCCACGCCCCCGCCAGTTTTCTTTTATTACAAATGGATAAAGCAAACCACATCTCTGCACCCCCGAGGGCTGACACGTGGAAAATCCGAGGGATAATATAAAGAAAACGTATTGTTTCCATAGGTAAAAAGACACAGTAAAGAGCGATCCATTCACACACCTGTATATTCCACACGACATCCGCCGGGAATGTGGATAATTCTAGGAGTAATAAACACCATGTAGCGCTGTACACTCACCGGCCACTTTATTAGGTACACCATTCCATGATGCGAATCTCCCGTTCCACCACATCCCAAAGATGCTCTATTGCAGTGATGGCGAACCTTTTAGAGACTGAGTGCCCAAATGACAACCAAAAGCCACATAGTTTTCACAAAGTGCCAAATGCCAGTTTAATGTAACTTATTGCTCCCTGCTGTGTCACAGATTTGAACGTATTGGCGTCCTGAAGACACCAATACAGTAGAAAGATGGAGAAATTTGGATTATTATTACAGCTTCCCTCTAGGGTCCCCTTAACAGGATGAATCACAGGACCTGAGAAGGGGCTTCAACGACAAATCGTGCTGAACATGGCACGTTCTGGGCTGCCTGTGACTGCAGGAGGAGGAGTCCTGAATGGTGACCTTTGTGCTGGGTGATGGTCTGGGTTCCCACAGAGAGGGCTCCGAGTGCCACCTCTGGCACCCGTGCCATAGGTTCGCCACCACTGCTCTATTGGATTGAGATCTGGTGACTGTGGAGGCCATTTGAGTCCAGTGACCTCATTGTCATGTTCAAGAAACCAGTCTGAGATGATTCCAGCTTTATGACATGGCGCATTATCCTGCTGAAAGTAGCCATCAGATGTTACAGGGTACATTGTGCTCATAAAGGGATAGACATGGGAAGCAACAATACTCAGGTAGGCTGTGGCGTTGTACCAAGGGGCCCAAAGAGTGCCAAGAAAATATTCCCCACACCATGACACCACCACCACCAGCCTGAGCCGCTGATACAAGGCAGGATGGATCCATGACACCACCAGCACCAGCCTGAACCGCTGATATAAGGCAGGATGGATCCATGCTTTCATGGTGTTGACGCCAAATTCTGACCCTACCATTCGAATGTCGCAGCAGAAATCGAGACTCATCAGACCAGGCAACGTTTTTCCAATCTTCTACTGTCCAATTTCAGTGACCTTGTGCAAATTGTAGCCTCAGTTTCCTGTTCTTAGCAGAAAGGAGTGGCACCCGGTGTGGTCTTATGCTGCTGTAGCCCATCTGCCTCAAAGTTGGACGTACTGTGCGTTCAGAGATGCTCTTCTGCCTACCTTGGTTGTAACGGGTGGCGATTTGAGTCACTGTTGCCTTTCTATCAGCTCGAACCAGTCTGCCCATTCTCCTCTGACCTCTGGCATCAACAAGGCATTTCCGCCCACAGAACTGCTGCTCCCTGGATGTTTTTTCTTTTTCGGACCATTCTCTGTAAACCCTAGAGATGGTTGTGCGTGAAAACCCCAGTAGATCAGCAGTTTCTGAAATACTCAGACCAGCCCTTCTGGCACCAACAACCGTGCCACGTTCACAGGCCACAAATCACCTTTCTTCCCCATACTGATGCTCGGTTTGAACTGCAGGAGCTCGCAGCTGTTGGGAGTCTCAGTGTGCATAATCCAGACAGCAAACTACAGGTGTTCAACATCTTATTTTTTTATATATTTGAAGGTCTGCTGGTTTGTAGATGCGTACCAATTGTTGCTTACCACATGATGACCAGGGAAAGTAGGTTCACATGTTTGTTCTTCTTTTGCTTCCTTTCCTCCTTATTACTATTTAAATAATGCCACAGACAGCAGAAGTTTTCAAGGGAACCTGTCATCAAAAATTGACCTAATAAATCATAACCAGTATGTGGTCAAGCAGATCAACATTTTCAAGATCTTATTTTTTTATATATTTGAAGGTCTGCTGGTTTGTAGATGCGTACCAATTGTTGCTTACCACATGATGACCAGGGAAAGTAGGTTCACATGTTTGTTCTTCTTTTGCTTCCTTTCCTCCTTATTACTATTTAAATAATGCCACAGACAGCAGAAGTTTTCAAGGGAACCTGTCATCAAAAATTGACCTAATAAATCATAACCAGTATGTGGTCAAGCAGATCAACATTTTCAAGATCCTGTTTCTTTCCAGGTCCTGCTTGTTGCCATCATCCAGAATACCAATGTCCATCTGAAACCTGCCACTTCAAGTGGTAGGTTTCCTTTAAGGAGAGATGTAAATTGGTTGTATAAAGTCATGGAGTTGGTGGGTTTAGTACTGAAGTTCAGTTCCCCTTGCTAGAGGTCAGGATAGCCAGTAAGAAATCTTAATGGATTCAAGAGCATTCAGAGACTCTCCGCCGCCTTGACCTTTTTTTTTCATTTCAAAGTTGATATAAAAGTAACATGATGTGGAAGCTTGTTGGCAACTTATTGAAAGTGGTTTATTAGGGCCAGTGTCTGATGACGGGTTGTCTTAAAGTTTCTGATTGATGCTCTGGATATCCTTTTAACCCAAGCTTGTAGTCTTGCAACTCCAATGTGATGATCTAGATGGAGTTCTTTATAGATGAAGAAAGATTAGCTTTGGATAGTCATTTCTTTACATTTAGATAAGCTTCATATATTGGTGGGGTTCTCCATTGACAATACACTGGATAGGTGTTAACTTCCTGTTTGGTGGGTCTCAATGATGGGATGTGATCTAACTAATTGCTGGAGGGGTAGGTTGAGCATGCAACCTTCCACTTAATTCATTTGTATGGTAATGTCAGAAATGACAAAGCACTAGTCTATCTCCAATACTTAAATATATAATGTTCCAATGATGGCCTTGACTGTGCTTACAATTTCTTACACTCAACATACTCATCCTGCCACTTGCCAGTCATCCTGTGGATGAAGATTACATAAATACAAGTTTATATAACCTTCTTTTTACATCTAGTAAGACAAAAGGGATATAGTTTTACCGCATCTCACTTCTCTGATTCTCACAGCATTGCACAATGCATAGAGGACAGCCATCACTGCTGCCGACATTACAGACGTGCGACGGTCATGTTCCACTGGGTTGATAGGGGTTAATCGGAGCTGCTCAGTCTATGCAGACCCAGTCCATCTCTCATCACACTTCTGCCCCCACGGGGGGACGTTTCATCCTGTAATTGGGGCTATTACAGATGTCCCAGTTACAGGTGAAATGTAGGAGTGAGAAATATGTTAAAAAAAAAAAAAAAGTTGAAAACGCCCCTCACGGGTCTTTTATGACCTCATTGGGGACATATCAAGTTAAAACACATTACATATAAATACATATTTTAAAAATACCCATTAATATTCCCAAATTAAATTAAAAAAATTACAGCTACACTATAAAAACATTGCCATAGTCACCGTTTGCCCCAGATTATACATATCTTTTATCAAAACGACCGCAACACATTTGAAAACTGAAAAAAAATATACTATAAATTACAAAAAATATGTGTAAACCCCCCCCGAAAAAAACTAAAAATGAAAAAAAAAATTTCATCTGGGTATTTATATTTAATTCAATTCACCTGCCATAAATATTCATTTCTTCAAATGGATTATTTGGTTATTAAAAAAAAAAATCACCGGTGTTAAGATAATTTCCCATAAATGTAGTCATGTGGTTCCTTACAGATGACATAGCTGTCCTTGGATATGACCACTGCCAATGGAGTCATTGCACAAAGAAACAGTTTTTGCATATGAAATGTCCAGGAGTTACTGCATGTCCAGTAGCCGTCCTATGGTTGTGAACACTGCACTGAATCCAGGTGGTCAGACAGGTATCAATAGCGCATGTCTGGCCACCATTTCCACAGTGTGGCGTGGTCATATCCAAGGTGTCTAAGGGACAACATGGCTACATTTATGGGAAATTATCTTCAGAGAGGCACATTTTTTTTTATAATAACATCTAATTGAAAAAAATTAATGTATATGAATCTGAATTCTGAGGTGGGATTACCCCTTTAACTTTTTTATTTTTAACTATCCCTATTTATCACGAAAAAAAAACCTCAATTTTTTTTTACAGTATTGCTCAAAAAAGGCCTTGGCCCTTAAACCAATAAGTATGAAAATTTGTTAGAAATCCTCCAGTCAGTAAAGCCTTTTAAGGCCTGGTCAGAAAGAGGTTAATTCTATGTTGCTGTATGTTTCAATAAGGGTTTACATACATTAAGACAGGAACAAATACAAGTACAAAATTCAAAAACTACAATGTTCTGGAACAAGTGGAAGGAGAACCCTGCTCCTGAAGGTTCACAGTTTATATGGGAGGATTTGCTACGGGAAAAATCCAACTAAAATGGCTTGTTTCTGCCATGGATTTCAGCTGTTGCTTTTCTGTGGGAAGCCTGGATTTCAACATTTGCATTGCACAGGTTTATGTTCCATATTATATTCTAACCCCACATCATAATTTTGGATTGTTCTATTTTTATGCATCATATGGTTGAGGTGTATTTGATCCCATCAAAGCTAGACTATAAATCATTGTGGGGTTAGCCACTGAAAGTTTGGCTATCCTGTTCCAATTTTAACCACATTTGTCCCCACCCATTCCTGCTGCAAGACCCTATAAGACCTCTATGATGCTCACAAACTGCATCCACTTTGTTAACTAAGACACTGACAGGATCACAATGATCACAAGTGTTAAAGTAACTTATGATCATGTAGTGGAATTTCCTAGACTATAGGACATCCTTAAAGGGGTTGTCCGAGAGCTCTGAAAATGACCGGAGGGGGCTGCTTAAAAAA